>PVLC010017564.1:0-33553 GCA_004027655.1 Graphiurus murinus
TACTGGGGATTGAACTCAGAGGCATTCTACCTCCGAGCTACACCCCCAGCCCTATTTTTTTTATTCTTTATTTTGAAACCGAGTCTCACTAAGTTGCGGAGTGCCTCACTAGGTAGCTGAGGCTGGCCGCGAACCCGGATCCTCCAGTCTCAGCCTCCCGAATGCTGGGATTACAAGCATGCGCCACCACGCCCGGCTTGTGATAGAATTTTTAAGTCATAATTATTTGGTACTTTTTCTAACATTAAAAAATATAAGCCAGCTCTTCATAACATCCTAAAAAGCAAATTAAAGCTCATCTTTGAACTTTAGTTTCTGTTTCATGATCTTTAAATATTTTTATTCAAGGATAACACATTTTTATTCTTGTTGTGCTTAGTTACAAGTTCTTATGTATGAAAAAATTTGTCAGTTTTTCTGTATTCAGAAGACACTAATTACTCAAACATATTTTTCTATGCTGGCATCAATTTCATCAATATTTTTACACAATTATTTATAATTATAACTCAGTTATTTTGGAATTCTATTTTATCTGCTGAGACTTATGATGAATTAGAAGCACTCCTTTCTTTTTGAAGGGCATTTTACTTTCGGTTTTCTTGGCCATTCTGTCTCTTGTTTTATTATCTTTGTCTCTTTATTTCTAAATCTCTTGTTTGGCTCCAGTTCCACTGCTTTCTTGGCTTTATACCTATCTATAAGGTCAATACTCCCAAGATTTCAAAGCCATTTCAGAATTGTCTTTTCTAACACTGGCACCTTTCTTTGTCCATGGCCCTTTGCAAGGAAATGTTGATACATCACATCTTGAGTCTTGTCTGGCCTTGGGATTTGCTTAAACAAGTAAAAGTGTCAGATGTGACATTGTTCTTGTTCCAGATTGTTGGCCTTAAGAAACACTACGGCTTCCACTTTTGACTCTTGGAATTTTGCCTTGGTTAATCATATGAGAAAACTCATCAGGAGTATTCGAGGCCACATGGAAGAGTAAAATCAGTCAATTTTCCCAGACTCATAGTTAAGCCCATTTTATATATCCCAGTTTAGCCAGATAATAGCAGTTATATAGGTGAGTCCAGGTGTGAGAAATGGAAGAACTGCTCAGGCAACTTACAGAATTGTGAGAAATAAGAATTCATAGTGTGTTAAGCCACAAATTTTGAAGTGGTCATATAGAACATAAATATTTTTATTATGAAAACCTCAAATCTCTCTTTTCACCACCTGAAGTCATCTACTGGTTAGCATCTGGTATATCCTATACAGATACTTGAGTATTAACACTTTCAATGTTGAATTCATTATCTTGTATCTTCTCCTTCCTAGTCCATAAATAGTTGTAGAAATAAATAATTGCATATGATCCATAAATAATTGTGTATTTCCTCTGTACTTTTTCCCCAGTTAGTTAATGACACCTCTACATCCCAGTTTTCAAAACAATCTGTGGAGAAGTTACCCATATTATTTTCTTCTCCCATACTCTATCTTCTGAGCAGGTGACCAAGGTCTGTTGAGTTTATTTCCCTGAGATGTCTCTATTCACTTCTCCATTTTCACTTTTATTGAGTTTCTACTTTAAACTTCATGACTTTCTTAGACACTGCATTGTTCATCTGATGGCCTCTCTTGATGTATCCATGGAACCTTGTAATCTCTCTTTTATATTGCTTGACATGAACTTTTCTAAAATGCAAACTACATATCATCATTTTACTTAATTGACTAAAACATCATTTTAGTTTGACTTTATGTGTCATCATTTCCTACAAAACTAAATCTAACTTCTTCAAAACAAAGAAGTCAGTCACTGATTTATTCCAGCCTCTCCAGCTTCTTCCCTCCACTGCAGACCATGCTTCAACCATGCTGAATTTGCTAACACACTAACAGACTTTCTGATTCTGTATCTACTCAAGATCCCTACTTTTTCTAGAATTCCCTTATCTTTCTTCACAGCCTTCCTGAGAGTTTTCAGGATAATATTAACACACACACACACACACACACACACACACACACACACACACGTCTAATATGGATGTCAATTTTAGGATAAATAGCTATGCCTAGTTTTCCTTTTTTGTATGTATTTATTTGCCTGTGTGGTAGTTTAGGTTACCATACAAGCAGGACATCTTGAGGAAAACAATTCAAAATAAGTAATTTGGTATATAAACTGTTATAGTTTATAGCTCATATATTAAAAACACAGTTTCCAGTGCAGGAAGGCTCAAAGTTATGGTACGGCTGGAGGAAGTACATCAATGGAGTTGGTATCTTGGGGATTATATATGTCCCTGGTCCCTTACTCTTGTTATCTCTGCGTCCTGGCCATCACTGAGCTGAGCATAGCCTCTTTCTGCTTTCCATTGCCATTCCCTGAGAAACTTCCATCAAGCCATTCTTACTACCATGTGTTGGCCAGTTATGGACCGAAACCTCTAAACTGTGAGCTAAATAAATATTTCTTTCTATAAGTTGTGCTTTTCGGGTATTTTAATCACAGTAGCAAAAAATTGACAAAGAGAACATGGAGGCTGAGACAGGGAGGATCACAGTTCACAGTAAGGCTTAGCAACAAAGAGGCCTTCAGCAACTTACTGAGTTCCTCTTTCAACATAAAATAAATAAAATAATAAAATAGACTTAGGGTATAGTTCGGAAGTAGAATGTCCCTGGGTTCAACACAATACCCAGTACCACCAAAATTTAAAAAAAAAAAAAAAAATTGTACCAGAGGACTGGAGTTGTTGTTGGGTCTAAACCTGACCAAGTGGTTTTGGAATCTGAAACTCATTTGTGAGAGGAGTTTAGAATGGTCAGAGTACTGAAGGAATGTGGACAGGAAGGACTGTGTTCTTAAGTCTTCAGAGGGCAAGGAGGATCCCATCGGGCAATGAAGTAGAGGTCACACATTCTACATTATGCCCAAAAAAAAAAAAAAAAAAAAAAAATGTATCCACATTTTTCTTTTGTCCTGAAACTTTGCATGAAGCTGAATTTAAATGTGATGGAATAATTAGCCTGACTGAAGAAGTGTCAAAGCAGCAGAATATTCATCTAGTTGTATGGCTACTGCTGATAGCTTGTGAACCCAGAATACTATTGTAGAGGAGTGGGAAAGCAAGAGAGTGAAGGAATAAAATGTGATTTTCAATCCTATCTACTGAGATCAAATAGAGTTTAATTCTGTAGGAAAAATCTTACAAGTGGAAGAATATAAGCTTCAGAATTATCTCTCTTAAGGGATTTCTGGTAGTTATTGACCAACATCAGTCATTAGATGAGGACCACTCTTAGATGTGGCTATAATGTATATGTTTGTGTGTATGCATGTGCTTGTGTGTTGTATGTGTCAGAGAGTGATCATTCTTGTGGTATGTCCTGAGGAAGGGACAGAGTAATTTTTCTATGGCTTCATAGAGTCCTCAGGATAAATAATACAAATGGAAGTCAGCCCCATTCATTGAAATAATATGGTCCAGAGATAAGGGGAGAGCATTAACAGAAAATACTATAGACTATAATATTGTATAAACTACTTTTGGCAGAGATAATATTATAATTTTATTGTTTTTCCATTACCTAACTCAGTGCCCGGCAGTATGTTGGAACTAGATCCATAATTGTTGAATGAATAAACAAAAAATGTCATTGATATCACATTATCTTACAATAAGTATTTATTTCATAGTTTCAATATGCCAGGACGAACAATTTAAATTCTTCAAGCCAGTGAAAACCTGAGAAGAAGAACATCAGTGGACAATCCACTTGATGACTGATAATCATTAATTTTCAAATAGTAGGGATCAATGAACACTTCATCGAATATACTATATTTCTAGGCATTTTCAATTATTTAAAATGAATAGCGCAGCATATTAATTAAGAGACTAGATTCAGTACCATCCTGTCTTGGTCCAGTTGCAATTTCTCCCATTTGTAAGTCATATGATCTTAAGCAAGTTTTCTAAGTCTTTATTCTGTGAAATAAGCATAATAATAGTTTTTAATATCATAAGATTCTAAGTGTCAAATAAATTAATAAGTCCAAGGAACATTGACCAATGCCTGTTACTAATATCAGGGTTTCATAGATGAGAATTAGCTCATTTCATACTATAAAGGCTATATAGATCTATATATCCAACAATTGGCAACAACTATGTTTGAAATTTGTTTTATGTACAAAATTTGTTGTACTACTCATACTTATAATAGATTGCAACTGATTGTAATGTAGGATATACTATATTTATTCCATGACATCAAATAAGTATACTCTCTTAGTTGTATATATAGCCATGTTTGAGAACCAGCATCACAAGCTATCAGCACAAGCTAAATAATGAGAAAGGCAAGATGTTTCCTATAAATAATTACACACCAAAATGCAGTATTTCTATTAGGAGACAGACCTTTATCTGCATTATATTCATGTGCTATGATATGCACAATCATGCCTAATTAAAGCAATGGCCCTGGGCCATATATTTCTCAGTGTTTCAATCCTGCTGTGTCTAGTGGAATATTATAGCATAATGGAATTTGATGACAGGTGGGTAAACAAATACTGCTTCTGCTACTCAGAGAAATCCAAGGCACACACAGGGAGACCAGACATCTAAGTGGGGAGTGGAGAATTAAGATTTAGTTTTAAAGATCAGAGTTTTCTAATGCTCCTTTATGAGATATCTTCTTTACTTTTTTACATGAGAACTAATGCATTTTTATATATTTTAACCAAATTTTTATCCATAAAAGTGTTCTATGAGTGAATGTCAAATACCCCTTTTCAAATCCTATAGGCCTGGCTGTATCTTTACACAAATTGAACACGGTCATCTTTTGATTGGAAATAATAGTGCATATGTGTTGGTAATCTCGATGAATACATAGATTTCCTTTTACAAATTTATCTTCAAATACCAGAATACAGTAGTTCACTTAGTTACTCAGTTGGAATTGTGGTCAAATCACATTTTATTTGAGAGTAATGAAATAATAAAATTTGAGAATAATGAAAAAGAAAGTTTTTTTTTTTTTTATCTTTTATCTCTCTCCAAGGTGGTGTTCTTTTGTCTCTAGCATTCTTCATGTAAATGTGTTCATCATCTGATTTTACTTTTCAACTTTAGAAATTTTTATCAAGAAGCCAATAACGTCTATCCTAATGTTTTATAGCAAAAGCAAGTTCAGATGATTGAAAATGTGACACTGGAGGAATCTTAAAGTTTTATTCCTGATAGTCATGAAATTTCTGAAAAGCATCTGCTGCCTGCATGGTATATTCCCTCCGGCCAAGACTATGCATGACAATACCTCATCTTTCTCTCTCCCTGAAATTAAAAAAAAAAAAAAAAATCTCATAAGTAATCTGCACAACTTGAAGGTAGAGAATGCAGATTTTTATTTCAAATATGTAGTGGAGCTTAAAGGTGACAAGGACTCAAGAATTTAGTAAATGATGTAAGTAAACTACTAACTTGAATATTCAACGTGTTTAAATATTTGAATAGAAATTAGATTAAAACATTATGATATAGATAACAACAGAGATGTTCAGTTTCACTACTTCTGTCTCTTGTCTAAAGTAACTTATACAATTCTAAGAAAGCAAGCTAGTAATTAAGCTTTTATGAGGTATGGGAGCTTTTCCATAAATCCTCTCTGTATCCTCATAACAGTCTCATTTGCTTAGTATTACTCCTGTTGTACTCATGAGATACTTAATTCTATCAGAAAAACTGGACATAAAAAATCTTTCTGTTTCCTGGCCAGAATCATAACTTAAAGCCAGAATTGCTCTCCAACTAAAGATCTTTTTAATCTCTCATTATCTATCCAGAAAAGAAAAGTCATGCTAATATTATGAATAGTTTTAATGAAATAATTATTAGAAAACAATGAAACATTATAAATCTATACAAAGTATTTGCTTTTACCCTGACAGAGGAATATAATACATAAATATCAGTGGTTCTTTAAAAGCCTTAGCCACTTTAAGGGCAAAACAATTCCCTATCAAAATATCAAGAGATCTTTTTTGTTTTCTGAATGCATGTCAGCTGTGCTAGTTCTTTTCACAACAGTCTGCAAGGTTCTTCTTCAGGGACCAGAAATCCCCATGGGGGCGGGCCCTGTGCCATGACCAGCAATGGTGGACTTTGAAGATATCAGTAGGACAACTGCGAGTTTTGCCTTCTGTCTACAAAATCCTCTCTTTAAAAATACTGCTCACGCTTCTCAAGTGGAGTGAAGAACACTCCATTTAGTTTCAACTCGTCTGTCCCCAGTCTACAAAGAGCAGAGCAGTGCCGATGTGTGGGTGCTCTCACCCAAGACTTCTTTAACAGCTTTTATCCTGCCCGTGTGCATTACCAGTTGTAATAAGCCTCCAGTTGTTTCACTTGTAAAATCAAAGCCTCCTTCTCAAGCTCATCATTCAAATATGCTGTCCTGGGAAAGTTCGTCTCCTTCAAAGGATTGTTAAGTAGCAAAGCCAATTGTTATGGTTTGGAATTAGAATGTCCTCTAGACCTCAGGTAGACCAGGCAGCCATGTTGGAGGCAGGGTTTGGTTTGAGGAAGGGTGCCTGGGGGGGTGGCCTAGGGGAATATATACATATATATATTATACAGTCCCTCCTCACTTCTCAGACTCTCTTTGCTTCCGGCATCTGTGATGTGAAAGCAGGACCCTTGCACTCTTCTTTCTCTTCTCCCTGCCTCATGTCCTGAGCTTCATGAAATTCACTTGGCCTAACATGAACTGAACTGCTGAAATTTCCAGTAATGTGACCAAATATATCTCCTTCCTCTAACTGTTGTCAGAAGGTATTTTAGGTCAGTTAGTGAGTGAGAATGTGGACTGAAACATCAACATTTCCTCAAAAAAACTCTGCTACCTGTGTTTCCATTACAAGGTTTTCTTCTTAGGTGACTTTTAGCTAGAGCTCAGATTTTACCTTCACATATACATATATTCATACACACTTTGTTTTTAAATATTCTTAGGTTTTCGAAGATGGTCTAGGCATTTTTCTAGGCAAATCTGAGAAAGTTTAGTAAACAATACAGAGAGCCTTATCTTCCTAAAGTTGACTATCAGTGGGAAAAGGAATAGAAAATAAATAATGTGTGGTGGCTCATGCCTGTAATCGTAGTACTTGGGAGGCTGAGACAGGAGAATCATAGGTTTGAGGCTAGCCTCAGCAATTTAGGGAAGCCATGTATCAAAAACAAAAAAGGTCTGGGGATGTGGACTGAAGGTAGAATGCTCCCGGGTTTGTTCAATCTTCAGAACCAAACAAAAAGACATGATATAAGATATATAAGATTATATGAGATTATATATATATATATATATATATATATATATATATTATATAACATATTATATAATATATGTATATCTTGCTCATATATATATATATGAGCAATGTAAAAAAACGGGCAGGGTATAGCTTACAATTTTAAATAGGCTAATTATGTTTTCATTAAGAAGACAACTATTTAAGTAGTTCTTTAAAGACATTTGAACAAAGATTTCAAAGAGGCAATAGTGTTAGCCCTGAGAATAACTGGAGCAAAAGCACAAACACCAGCAACAGGGTTATTTTGGATAACAGAAGAAGTCAGGCTGGCTAAGGCTTTATTGAGAGGCTAGTTTAGAAAAGGATTTCAGAGAAATGACCATGATAGGGTTCATAAATCTCTATCTTTTAATTTGTTTTTCATTTTATGACAACTAATAATTGCATGTGTTTATGGAGTACAATGTGATGTGACGTAGGTATACATTGTGGAACATTTATATCAAGCTAATTAGCACATCTATCGCCTCAAATACCTATCAGTGCTTCCTGCTGAGAAGAGTTAAAATGTACTCTTTTGAAATTCTCAATAAATTATTAGCAGCTGTAGTTACCATGCTGCTCAAGAAAGCACTAGATTGCATTCCTCATGTCTAACTGAAACTTGATGCTCTTTGGCCAGTCTCTCCCCTCTCCCTGTCTACCCCCATTCCCTGCCCCTAGCCTCTAATAACCACCATTCCATTGTCAATTTCTTTGGGTGTGATTTTTTTGTCTTTTTTGTTGGGGGAGATGGGAAACCTTTGAAAGTTTGAGCAGAGATCTGCTATGATATGACATATTTTAAAGAGATCACTTTAGCTACTGTGTTGAGGATAGACCATCAGAAGACAAGAATATCTGGAAGATTATCACTATAGTAATATTTAAAACCAGTCCTTTTGTTTGCTTAATTTTCCCCTCACTACTTATTGTTATTAAAATACAACATACTATATTGATAAAGAATAGCTAAAATATTACATATTTTACTTGTTTATCTTTAAGTTTTATTTTCTTCTTTCTGCCAAAGTAGTATAGCCAGGCAATTTTGCCTTATTATTTATTTTATTCTCTCCTATTTCCTTCACTCCTAGAAAAGCATAGCAAATTTTTTGTCAATAAATATTCTGTGACTTCCAATGAAAGCCAAACTTTCAAATGCCCTGAAATTTTTCTCAGGTCTTCCACATATTTTATCTTTCTACCTACTTCCTCTGTGATCCTGATCCAGAGAAATCTTCCTTCAGATCCTTTGTATAATTTTCCTGATGTTGAGATGCAGAGAATCCCTTGGAATAAATAATTTCCTTCCAGTGCCATTTTTAACCATATACCTTGAATTTAAGATGCTACCAGTTGTTACCATTAAAGGTTAGTAAACAAAATAGAAAGCCTTACCTCCTAAAATTGATTATCAGTGGGAAAAAGCATCCTGGTACGTTGTTTAGTTATGGATTGTTCCTCCTAAAAAAGTACTGGGAAAAGACATTTCTACATATCATTACAATCAAATCTTCTAGACTTGATTTCACGTCTACAGAGCTAATAAATGTTTTACTGCTGAGGCAAAGTGGTGTAAAGATTTTTGTGATTACCATCATTTCCTTTGAAATAGGCTTGTTAAAAAGTCTGTTCTTCACTCCTTGCTTGCAACAATATTTAGTGTTTAAAAGCATTATAAACGAATGTTTTCTGTACACCCAGCTGACAGGTGATGACATAAAAATGGAGGAATTTTCACGTTTACAAATGAATTACCTATTTTAATAAAGCAAGAAAACACAATTTTCCATTCTTATCTCTAGCCCATCTTTCCAGTACAATTGATTTCTAATATTCAGTAAGTTTGTCTTCCTGAAAGTTAATAGTCATATAGAGTTCAGTCTATATGAAAATCAAGGTCTATTTTCCATTATTAATAAGCAGGAAGGGAAAGGCAGAGTTTTTGAGTAGTCATGGTTTGCAGAATCTTGATACACTAAAAGAAAAACAGAAATGAATTCAGTCTGAAAATTTGAAATAAGCTTTGGAATCATGATTTTGCTTTACCCTGATTTATATTTAAGAATTACATTTGATCTAAACCTTTTTCTTTTCTATTGTGTAAGTCAGCCTCCAGAGAAGTTAATTAATTTGATTTGGAACCCCCAAACTGGTTAATAAAAGAGAGGGGATTAATTCTTGTTCCGTAAATGTTTCTCTCTATAATCTGAGAATTTTTTTTACTAATTTTATTACAATTTATGTTTTGTGAATATGTAATTGTTAATGTTAATTATAGAAGAGTGTTTATAATTTTAAATCATTTAAGAATTTATACCTTGACGGGTCAAAATTCATTCCATAGCCTACCTTTAACAGAAGAAACTCCTTTCAGAAATTCAATACCCAGACCATTTGGGAAGTAGAAATTACAAGAAAGGTGCTGATTACAGCTTGACCTGAGCAATTATGGATTTCTTAAATTGCAAATGTACCCCAAAGTAGCACTTTTGCCTTTTTATTTGTGGTTATTTCAAGTTAATTTATCTTCTTAATTGTTTATGAACTCTTCTCCTTCTTAAAACTTCAGTTTTATTAGAAAATAGATCCTTTTAGTTTTCAGCTAAAGCTTGTTTTGCTCTTTTTACATTTTTTAAAATTAAATCATGCTTATACTTATTTCCCCAAAGGTGCTATTTCCTTCCCAGAGCACAGAGCAGTTGAGCATGCATACTCTCCAGCCCCCTCATCTCAGTCTCACCACTGCTGCTGTCTCTCCCCTCCCCCCAGAGCAGACAAGCATGCACATCCTGTCCTCAGAGGAGCCATCCAAGGTCGATTCCATTCTGCTCTATTGTCTCATCACACCATGCATATCTGTAGTAAAAGTTTTCATCTACAAAAACCACATTTGTGTTATTGTTTGATTAATATCAGAAGCCCTCTTAAAGTGGGAATTTTTTCTAAGGATAGGAATTGAGGACTTTTATTCACTCTTTTATCCTTAGCATCATGGTATGAATGAGGGAGGATTCAAAATAGTCACTGAGTGAATATTGTTAGAGTGAATGAATGAATTATTGAAAATATCCTGAATACAGAATCATTTACAGCAAAAACAATGCTTCCCCCAAATTGTTTTGCCCGTAGCAAGATTACAGATCTATTGAATCATACTGATATGAGTAAGGGGAAATGAAACTTTTTTTTTTATTATAGTTATTCTGATATTTTTCAAATTACCTCACTAATTTGTCCCTTGGTGAAGGAAAGTGGCTCAGTACTGGGATTACAGGCTGGCACCAGTACTCGAGAGGCTAAGACAGGAAGATCACAGGTTTGAGGATAGCCTTAGCAAGTACTGAGACCTTCATCAACCTAGTGAGTTTCTATTTCAAAATAAAAATAAAAAATAGGCCTGAGGGTATAGAATATCCCTGGATTCATCCCAATAACACACACGCACACACACACAAAATAAAACTAAAAAGTTGATTTTCAAGAGTTTGTTGTAAGTTAATATGCTTTAAAATCTATAAATGTTTTAAAGAATTTGTTAATAAAATGAATATCTGCAGAAACAATTTCAATGTAGATCTTACTCTAAATTCTTAAAGGCAGAGACCCATATATTAATTTTATTCTTTTAACTCAGGAACTATCATATAGTAGATGCTCAATTAAACCATGTTAAGTGAGTGGATCAAAACAAAATTATAGTAATTAAATCAAAGGAAACATGAACCTGTTTGAGTTTCTGCAAAAAAAACCCCATATATTTAGCCATTGTACAGAGTATATTTTCAGTATATGTCTCGCTTTTATTTCAAAAATGTGAAAATATTTTTTATAGCTTCAGCAAACAAGAGGTCTAGTAAATACATCAAAATGAACAACTGAATAAAGGAAAAACTTGATGATATGCTCAGATTACAAGTCTTGTGTTTGGAAAAAAAGATTCATTAATCAAGAAAACTGTAAGGACAGAAGTAGAAGGAAGGATAGTAAAGAAGTTGAAATCCAAAATGGAATTCAGCAGGATATCACAAAAAAGCAACCCAGCAAGATAAGGTTCTATTTTCGCTTTTTTAGATATGCAAACATCTACAGAGGACTGCTGATAAGAATTTAGTTGGAGAATGGAGTTTAAGTACAAATAGTAATAACCAAATCTACAAAGGAGGAATACCCATTGGACTTGAATAGTTATTTGGGGACTGTGCTCAGCTATAGCCAATGGGAACAAATCCAACCAGTTTGGGAGGGTAAGGTACCTGGCAGCCACCAGAGCAGGTGTTTGGTGGCCATTCAGGTTACCTTTCAATGCAGATAAACAGACAGATGGGATCTGTTATGAAGAGTTGGAGCAGAGTGGTGCTCAAGCTTTGTTGTGCAGCACCCCGAAGCCCATTTAAAATGCATATTCAGACAACTTACCCTTAGAGCTACCAATTCTGCAGGTTTGGATTATGCCCAAGACTACATTTTGAAGTAATAACCCAGGAAATTCCTATGACCCAGTGATTTTTTTTTTTTTCAGAAATACTACAGATTTAAGAAACATTAACCTGAACTTAGAAACTGAACCTTAAATTGTACTTTTTCTAATTAACTATTACCATATATATATATATATATATATAAAACTTTATATAACTATAAAATATAAATATAAAACTCTTCTGATTTAAGTGATTTAAGGGTTTTTATATTCTTCTACATA
Organism: Graphiurus murinus; assembly: GCA_004027655.1. Lineage (NCBI taxonomy): Eukaryota > Metazoa > Chordata > Mammalia > Rodentia > Gliridae > Graphiurus > Graphiurus murinus. The sequence goes on from PVLC010017564.1 coordinate 12,072, forward strand.
TGGGATACTTAACCAAGGATATTTAGCTGAGTTTAAAAACTGAATTGTATTCCTTACCAAACCAAAACCAGATGATCCTTCATTTAAACTTCTGACAATCTACAAAGTGTCTATTTTGAAACTTTGAGAACCCTATTGGGATCATTTTGGCATGCATTTTTTTTTTTTTTTAACATAACAAGGAAGAAATTCTGGTGCAATGGCCTTTAGGTACAAACCTCTACAGGTCATTCTTTACAATTCAGTTTTCCTAAGGATAGAACTAGTCACCAACAAAAATCCTGCCTCACAGGCTAGGGCGTTTCCTTTCTGCTTTTTTGTCTCTGAAATCTTGTGGGAGACATCCTGGACTGTGTACAGTTCTGTCTTCCACATTTCCCATCATTATACACCAGACAATACATTTTGAGTCAATGGATATTACATATAGCAACATCAAAAGCCGCTTATAATTGTATTTTCCTAAAGATTGTTATGAAACTTGGAGATCTTCTTAAAGCAAGTTGGTGAAATGCAAACAGATATAGAAAGATCATCTAGATAAAAACTCAGTGTCGAAATCATGGCTCCTGACTTGGTCCATGTGATATTTTTTTTAGAATTTAACTGCTACATCACCAAAATTTTATTTTATTCTTATATTATTTAATAGATTTTCTCTTTCAGTTTGTGGAGTATCAGTCTGTAGGGTCTATTTCATGTGGTGAAAATGACTTAATTGTTTAATGTGTATACCAAAAGTTTGGAAGGGAGTTCAGAAGCACCATTAGTGTGTAACATATTTTTTTATGAGAGCAAAATGTTAGTGACACATTTCAAAAAACACTTGCTCCTTTAAATTGAAATTTCAAAAGAAATTATAATTTATGTTTAAATAAAATTATTTTAGGAATATATTAATTCATGGTTGAATATATTATCACTGACAGATAAATGACAACTATTCTCATGGACAATGATTTCTGTTGGTTTTGCCTTTGCTCTAAATAAGAAACAACAACAACAACAACAACAAAAAAGAAACCTATGCAACATTTAAGTAAACACATTTTGTTTCAAGCATAAGAAATCTGGGAGTAGCAACATAAGGTTGATACCATGCCTCTGTTAAATCAACAAGGGCCTAGCTTCTTCTCAGGGCTCCCATGCAAAACTGAGCAAACTAGAAGCTGTAAAAGGTCATGTGACCTGTGGAGAAAGGAGACTGGATAACTGGGTTACCATGTGCCAAGAAAGAATGTCTTGTTTCCAAATCCTAAGGTTCTAAATTGGTTACCAATATCCCCCTCTCTCGATCTTGTTTCACCACATAGCAGGAACCTTTTGTCATCATGGTCATCAGATATAATTATTGTATATTGAAATAATTGCATATGATTATCATATAGGAATAAGAAAGAAGAGTTTCAAGGTTTGTCTCCCAGACAGGCTTCATTTGGAAAATGAAGACACCAGACAGGGACTATTGCCAATATCTCATTGTTCAGAAATGTGAGAGCTGGTGAAAACAGAATTTTTAATTGGCACATTCTAACCATGAAACCATATCAAGATTCTATTTGCATGAAGGGAGCATAAGTATCCTATAGACAGCTACAAGTGGAGCTCACAGAAAATAATTAGATGAAGTCAGAAAAATTCCAAATAAACATGAGCTTCAGGTCCAGGTTAACAGAGCTGCAGACTTTTAGCACAAAGATCAAAACTCAGTAGCAAGATTCTGATAGAATAAAAGTATCTTCTTCAATCCATTGCTACACTTAATACAGCACAAAGCTGCCGAGGCTTAAACTTGGCCTCCTGCCATATGACTAATATCTGAACCAATTCTCTTGTCATAGCTTTTCTACTTCTTTGGTTCTGGTATCAATGTTACATAAAACTCTGACAGCAATCTACTGTGTCTTCACAATAGACAAAGAAAAAGAGGTGGAAAATGCAATTAAATATTTATAGCCTACAATAGTATTTTCTCAGAATAAAAGATTATCTTTAGCATGAGTGATCAAGATGTTTGTTCATTCATAGAAATGTATTATTCAATTTAGACATGAATGTCTATTTTTAAATTTTCCTTTGAGTGACTAGTTTTATTTTAAAATTGTGAAATTTGCTTTCCTGAGTTTTGAATTCTAGAATTTCTATATTGAGACTAGTAATAAATATGCACATTTAAGATGTTTCAGTAAAGAAGGCTTAAAATTGGTTAAAATAACATGTATAAAGAAAAATAGAAATGAACTCTGTTGTTATAACCATATACATATGTTCTTCAACTGTAGTAATACTTATTTGAATAATTTGTACAGATCAGTTAAAAATAAAATTTAAATATACATATTATGAAATGACCCCATCAAATAAGAAAACACAATTTTACCACTGAGCACATAATATATATTAATTTATTTTATATTTTATTATTAAATAATAAATTGTATTTTCTTTTAAATTTACATAATTTAACTGTGTTTATATCATATATAATACTATCTTATTCATATAAAGAATGATAATTAAAATACCTGTGAATATTAATAAATTAAAATATCTTGAGTATATTGATCTTATATCTACCTAAGGAATGGCATTAACTTTGAAAAAGCATATTATTATAAACAAGTACAATTCAAATTTTCTGATGCTTTTTATTAACTTTTATACACAATTTGCTAACTAGAATTCACAATACAATGCTCAATATAAGTAACACAGAAATCTTTTTCTCATTCCACTGCAGTAGAAATGTTTTAAAAATATCATTTTTAAAAATGTATTGGGCAAGCCGGGCGTGGTGGCGCACGCTTGTAATCCCAGCATTCGGGAGGCTGAGACCGGAGGATCCGGGTTTGCGGCCAGCCTCAGCTACCTAGTGAGGCACTCCGCAACTTAGTGAGACTCGGTTTCAAAATAAAGAATAAAAAATAGGGCTGGGGGTGTAGCTCGGAGGTAGAACGCCCCTGAGTTCAATCCCCAGTACCGCAAAAAAAAAAAAAAAAAAAAAAAAAAAAAATGTATTGGGCATTGCAATCACATATCTTAATGAGGTACAGGATGGCAGAGGCATAAATACACACATAACTCATTTAGCCCTTCTCCAATTCCTACCCCATTGCCTCCCCCTTCCCTTGTGTTCCATTTAGTGACTGACTTTGATATGTTTGTGAATGTACATCATGTGTGTTAGAGTGTCCCCCCCCACCCCATCACCTTCAGTTAGGTGGCCTCCTTTACTCATCTAAGGTTTCTCCTTTATCTGTAGTCCCTCCTATGTGTCATTTTCTCCCTAACTTCTGCATATTGGGAGGATATCCAACTTTTCACTTTTTGTGACTGACTAGTCTCAGCATAATATTTTCAAGTTCCATCCATTTCCCTGTAAATGACATAGTTTTGTTCTTCTTTGTGGCTAAGTAAAACTATGTTGTGTACATATCTCATAGTTTTGTAATTCATTCATCTGTTGGTGGACATTTTGGCTGGTTCCATACTTTGGCACTTGTGAATTGTGCAGCTATAAACATAGATACACATGTATTAGTCTGGTAGTTTGGTTTCCATTCTTGTGAGTAGATACCCAGAAATGATTTTATTAATTCATATGGTAGGTTCATCCCCATTTCTGAGATACTCTATACTGTTTTCCAAAGTCGTTGCACTAATCTGCAATCCCACCAACAATGTATTAGAGTTCCCACTTTTCCACATCCTCTCCATCATTTGTTGTTGTTTGTGTTTTTTATGATTGCCATTCTAATTGGAGTTAGGTGAAATCTCAGGGTAATTTTGATTTGCATCTCTCTGGTTGCTAATAATGTTGAACATTTTATCATAGATTTCTTTGCTATTTGCCTTTCTTCTTTTCTGAAGTGTCTATTTAGTTCACTTACCCATTTTTGATTGGGTTATTTTTTGTGGTGAGTGTTTTGAGTTCTCTCTACTCAAGAAAACTCTATACTAATTCTAGACACTAGTCCTTTCTCAGAGAAGTAGCTGACAAAAATATTCTCCTATTCTGGTGGTTCTCTGTTGAGATTCTTGATAGTTTCCCTTGCTGCACAGAAGCTCTTCACTTTAATGCAATCCCATGTATTAATCCTTCTTTTAATTTCTTGTGCCTTTGGAATTTTATTGGGAAAGCTCTTACCTGTGTCTATGTGTTGATGTGTTGGGCCTATGCCCTCTTCAAATAGCTTCAAGGTCTCTGGTCTAAATTCCAGGTCTTTGATCCATCTTGAATTGACTCTTGTGCAGGGTGAGAAAGTGGGGTTTATTTCCATTTTTCTATATACGGTTAACCAGTTTTGCCAACACCATTTGTTGAAGTGGCTTTTTCCCCCAATGTATGAAACCTTAAAAAATGGAAAGAACTTCCGTGTTCTTGGATAGGCAGAATAAATATCATCAAAATGGCCATTCTTACAAAAATGATCTACAAATTCAATGCAATATCCATTAAATTACCAAGGTCATTATTCACAGATATAGAATAATCAGTCCTTAATTTCATTCAGAACAATAAAATACCCAGAATATCCAAAGTAGTTCTCAGCAACAAGAACAAGAGGCAAGAGGCATCACAATACCTGACTTCAAACTCTACCACAAAGCCATAGTAATAAAAATAGCATAGTATCAGCACGAAAACAGACACATAGACCAATGGAGCAGAACAGAAGACTCAGAAAAAAATCTACACACTTACAGCCATTTGATTTTTAAAATATTACCATTAAGAAGGAAGTTTACTACCTAGTGAGGCACTCTCCAACTTAGTGAGACTTGGTTTCAAAATAAAGAATAAAAAATAGGCCTGGGGGGGTATAGCTCGGAGGTAGAATGCCCCTGAGTTCAACCCCCAGTACCGCAAAGAAAAAAAAAAGGAAGTTTACTGTATTTTGTTTTCTGAATGTCATAGCCAGTTTTGGATACTCTGATTAGGTAACTTTAAACAGTAGATATTTATTCTCACAATTCTAGAGACCTGGCAGTACAAGATTAAGGTGCAGGATACTTTGTGTTTAGTGAGGACTTCTCTCTTATTTGCAGATGACTATCTTTTTGTTGTGTCCTCATATGGCACTGAGAAAGGAGAGAGAGAGAGAGAGAGAGAGAGAGAGAGAGAGAGAGAGAGAGAGAGAGAGAGAATATCTCTTCTATGTCCCTTTTATTAAGGGACTAATGACCTCCCAAAGGACCAGCAGTAAATATAAGTAAATATATTTGGTTTTAAATTGTTGATGATATTCTTCATTTTTTAACTCACTCTTACATTTATACTCATATCCTTCTTTCAATTCCTAATATTGTTTATACTTCGCTTCTCTCATGTTCTTGTTCCCCCAGAGGCTTGCCAATTTTATTGGTCATTTTGCTTTATTGTCCCTCTTTTTCTCCCTTTCATTAATTTATGCTCTAGATAACATTATTACCTGGGCATGGTTTTGCTTGCCTGTAATCTAGCTACTGTCTGTGGAGGCTGAGGCAGGAGGACTACAAGTTGGAATCCAGCCTGGACAATTTATCAAGACTCTGCCTCAAAATAAATGAATAATAAGTGTTGGGGATATAGCTCAGTGGTAGAGTACTTGTCTGGCATGCATGGCACCTTTGATCCAATCATGGAGTGGGCTCATTAATCTCTACAGTAAATGTAGAATGAGGTAAGAGCCAAAAACAACTCCTAAAAAGTCCTAGGACATATTTCCTAATTAATTTTTTTTCCAATTTGCAGAATTTTTTTTTCTTATTACTCCCCCAAAGCCTTAAGATAAGGAATTTACTGAGTTAAGAGAGGGCTTATTTATCTTCCCCTTGAGGGAGCCACATGCAGTTTGGCTAGAAATAGAAGTAACTTTTCATTATCTTCTCAGTTCTCTAATTAAAAGAATTCACTTGCAGTAGAATCAGGAGACCATTTGTTCTGGAGAGAGAGCTGCCTCAGTTTTAGGAATTTTACTATCTATAACCAGTATAGTATCCTGTCCATTCAGTTCAACTTCCAAATTATGAAATGAAATGAAAGAGGTTTTAGAAGCATCTAATGCAATCCCTTGTGTTTTGTATTTGAGGAAAACCATCAGAGGAGTTGAGTCACTTAAATTTCCTATGGTTGTTCCTTCAAATAACATTGTCTATCTAATCTTCTTTCCAGCAATGTTACATCCCATTATGATAATTTCACACTTTTTTGTTATTGTTGTTTGAAATGCAAATCTGATCATCCCATTGCAATTCTAGACCAATCTGTCTACAAGTGCCTATAAAGATCTGGCCTCTGCCTCTCATATTTAGCTTATTTCAAGCTTCTCTTGACTCTCTGCTCTGTCATAATGATTATTTCCTTCTGATGCTAGCTTGCTTCAAAAAATTTGTACCTGCCCTCTTTTCTTTCCTCTAACCTAGTTAATTCCTACTTATTCTTTCAGATCTCAGTCCTTTGGAAGTTTATAAAGAAAATCTATCTTTACCCCTTGACTCTGTCTTATAAATTTGTGTGAATTAATGGAAGCACAATCTCCATTTTTTTAAATGTAAATGTTTATTTTCATATTTAAAATGATGTGTTTATCAGATATTCTGTCCCACTTATTAGGCTATAAAGTCCATCAGCACATGGACACTATGTCTTTATATCAAGCTGTATATAGAACAATGTCTGACATGGGCTATTTGTTCACTAATAAGTATTTCCAGGCTTGAGACCAAGGTAGGCCAAGTAAAAGTCCTGTATCTTTCAAATGTTTCAATCTATATCATCAATAGAAACTGTGATATATTTCTAACATAGTTATTTTCATCTCCAACAAAATTATGCTGATACATATAAGTACTTCACTGAATTTTCAGCAAAGCATAGTCAATAAAAATGAACGATAAGACATTAGACTCTCATTAAACGTATTGAAGACTTGCTAATTTCTAAAAATGCACCATATTGGTTTATTTGACATGGTTTCTTTAGTGCTAAAACCAGCTAGAGTGCTCATTAAAAACTAATTTAAATTTCTAATTAATATTTTTCTGATTCAGTGGTATTATATTTAAAATACTGCAATTATTTATAGTATAATTGGAGAATCCTTAAAACAAAATAGTGTTTCCTTGATAATCAAAATATAATTTTATTCCCTTTAATCTAGAAAACATTGCTTAAACTGGTAATATTATCACTGATTATCAACATTATTGAGTAGTTAAAAATTCATGGGGAAATACATCAAAGTAAAATATGTTTAGATGTAAATAATGAATTAACTTAAGTTACTTAATACTAAGATGGATGTAAGAATAAATATACTCGAGTAATGGAAAAGTGCCATTGCCACCTATAATTCCATTACTACCTAGGCATCACAGTCTCTACTTCTTTTTACTTTTATACTAAATAGATACATATAATACCTTCCATAAATTCCCATTTTTTTTAAAAAAGGATACCTAGCATATCTCAACTGTGAATTCTTATTATAATGTTACAGAGGGAAGAAGGAAATAAAATGTAAGATCATTAGCAGTTACAAAATACATTCTAATCAATAGTATCTCTACTAGGTCAACTACAGTCTACAAAACATCAGCAGCTCTTTCTACTACTAATGTGGTCTATAGTCATGTCATCTACTGTCCTACTGCTAAAAAAAAAATGTAGAATCAAAACTGAATTTTTTTAAAGTAATGCTTCAGCATTTTCCTTGTAAAATTTTAAGTAAAGCTTACTTTCTTGGGGGATACATTCTGCTCTGGTAAACGCAATTCACATTTTTTCTGTATTATATGCAAAAGCTTATTAAAATCAGTGTCCCACATTGAAACTTCAGTTCCCAAACTACTTGAGAAGGGCAAACTTTAATCTCATGGTAGAATGCTTCTCCTTGTTCTCATGTGAGTTTTATGCTCATAAGCATCTAAGCATCCATTCTTGTCACAAAGCCAATCTTCACCAAACATCTGCAGAAACATTTGGAATGCTATTGTTATAAGAGGAATTGTCCAAGTGAGCATGTGTTTATAACATACCATTATGTTTGAATTGATAGTCTCGAAAAAAAGAATTCTGAATACAGTATAATGCACTGTCTTAATCATCTGTCACTGTATATCAGATAAAATGACTTGTTTATCATAGAATTCTTCAGAATTGAAGTGTGAGTTTGAGTTGCAAATGTTATGTCACCTGAAAAATTACTCATTTGCAATCAACTTATTTGCTGAGAAAAGCACTCTAAACTCTGGAAGGACTCAACTATCCATCAAGCACTTTTTGATTTATACTTTTAAGCCCCAAATTTGTTAACCCTCCCTCTCTCCTTCCTTTCCTCCTTTCTCTATTATATAAAACATAATGACAGATGTTCATTTTTAAACGTATCTGCACATTTGGTTTATCTCTCACTTCCTCAGATCCTGGCTTTCAGTGCTGAAAGTTGGATAAAGTAGAAAACCACTTCTGGGTGCAATATGCAGTCACATATACCCTATTACACTAATAATTGTAGGACCATACAAATCAATATATGTAATTGTTTCCATAAATAGCAATGCAGTATATGTTTATAAAATCCTTTTAACAATTTGTAGTTTGAAAACAAATTAAATATAGCTATTAAATAAGAACTGAGATCAGATATAGAGGCAGTATGACATGAACAGCAAAAGAGCATGGTACAGATAACACTTTCTTATTGACTTAGGTTTGGTGAAGGCATTAAAATAGACATTAATGTTTAAAACAGATTAACTAATGGCAAAATTTCTGTATTTCAAATTTAAAACAGATTAACTAATGGCATAATTTCTATATTTCAAATATTTTCCTTACAATAGAAATAAAACAATTACTGAGAATTATCAATGTTTTAGAAGCTAGCCATGACCTAAGCATTGTCCTAAAGAGAGCTAAACATTAAGTCAAAAAACAGACAGAAAAGTTATACTTGAAAAACTTTTGCTATTATTTCAAGCAATTGAATGTTTACACACATTGAATTGTAAGGTTTAATCATTCCATGAGATTCTTGAGATCTTTAACTCTAATAATTTGTGATAGAATCACAAGTATGCTTGGTGGGACAGCTCATCTGTCCTCCTGTTTATTCCTCTCCTAACCATCCTTACGTGCTTGGACTTTCTCAAAACCAGTCTTGAATTCTGCACCGGTTCTCTGAATTTCACATGCTTTATGGGAATGTCTTGATCTTGCTTTATATTTATAACATTTTTCCTAGATGGTCCCTAGTTGACTAAAAATAGATTAATATATTCAATAAATATCTACACATTCAACAAATTGCAGAGTTGGCATGATATGTGGAGGCATACAAACAAGGCAGATGTGACCATCTTAAAAAGATTAGTGAACATACCCATCTTCGTTCGCCTTCTCTGTCTCTCTGTCTGTCTCTCTGTCTCTGTCTCTCTTTCTCCTCTCTCTCTCTCTCTCTCTCTCTCTCTCTCTCTCTCTCTCTCTCTCTCTCTGTCACACACACACACACACACACACACACACACACACACACACACACACAATCAGAAAACCTACAAAACAAAGTTGTAGAGTACACTTTTAGCTGACTGAAGAAACCCAAGGTGTATGCATCAGTTAGCACATTTTTGACTCATGCTCTATTTTCGCATTAGTTTCTTCCTTTAAGTGGATAAATGCCATGTGCAAATGTATTTGCCTGTGGGTATGGAGGTTGAGCTGTGTGGAATGGTTTCTGCCAATTATGTCTCTGTATTTTTTTTTTCTATATTGAAGCCATATCTCCTATGTGCTTCCTGCATTTGTTAGGCTCATTGGGTAGTGAAGATATTTTTATCGAGGTAGATTAAAAAAAAACTATCATGAGCTGGAATTTAAAGAGTGTAGAATTTCAAAATAAATCATTAGTTTTTGCATGTCTTGAATCCTGCCTTTAGAGTTTTCTTATTGAAGTGAAATCAAGATTCTCTTTTTTTTTTAAATGAAAAAAGGTTGTTATTATGAATAAAAACATAGTATCTCTTCTTTGTAATGTTACAGGAGAATAAGAATGGGTATTTATGAGTGGGAGTTTTTCAGTGTGCCACCTGGAGTCCCTCAGTTCTATGTAGGCGGTGAGTGTTCTGAGCCAATGGAAACTAGTCCCTGGTATAAAGGAGGGAAGATCAGGTGAAGCTGGCAAGGAGTCACAATATGAAACACAGGCCAAAATGTGATCCCTGCTCCTCTGCCCCAAACCCAAGGCAGCTTGCCCACCTACAAAAAGTAAGAACTGTGGAATGGCCTCCTACCCTGTTCCCACTCCATGCCCCATGCTCTGTCCCACTGCAGATTAGTGTTCAAAGAAGAGAGAATAGCAGAATGAGAAACGGCAGCTCTGAAAAGAGAAAGAGAGAGAGAGGGCAGAGGAGAGAGAGAGAGAGAGAGAGAGAGAGAGAGAGAGAGAGAGAGAGAGAGAGAAATCCTGAGCTGAGCATTTTCTCAAGGGCATAAATGAAATAATTCATTCATTCTACTATTCTTATTCTATTTGAAGCGATAAGGTATGGTTGAAGAAAAGGAATTTTTTCTGATGGAGAGTGGAGTGCAAATCTTTTCTCTCCTCTGGTTATAGAAGGGATATTATCATAATTATTCACAACGTAAGTGAAGAGAGGAGACATGAGGACTTCTTTCAGTGGAACTCTTTCTGCATGAGTTCAGATAACACACCCTTGCCCTTTCCCTTCAAGGCTTTTGCCTCCACATTGTAGCTGTACCACAGACACTCTCAAGAACTAGAGATAATTCGCAGACACTGTCTGGGAAGTTAGGTCTTTTTGTAAATTAGCAGTATATGAGGGCTTAATATTAAAAAAAAGAAAATAAATAATTGCATGATAATGCACCTTGCAATCCCAGTACTTGTTAGGCTGAGACAGGAGAAACTCAGCTATGAGGACAGCCTCAAAAACATAAGGAGACCATCAGCAATTTAGTGAGACCCTGTTTTAAAATTAAAAACATAAAAAATAAAAAGAGATAGAGGTGTAGCTTTTTAGTTTAGAGGTAGGATATCCCTGGATTCAAACTCTAGTGCCAGTAAATATATGAGTAAATAAAAAATAATAATAAAGAATAGAATTAGAGCCGGGCATGGTGGGACACACTTGTAATCCCAGCATTCGGGAGGCTGAGACGGGAGGATCCGGGTTCACGGCCAACCTCAGCTACCTAGTGAGGCACTCCGCAACTTAGTGAGACTCGGTTTCAAAATAAAGAATACAAAATAGGGCTGGGGGTATAGCTCAGAGGTAGAATGCCCCTGAGTTCAATCCCCAGTACCAAATTAAAAAAAAAAAAAAAAAAGAATAGAATTAGTCGTGGTATGAGAATCGGTACTTCTTAAAGGTTTTATGTTTAAGTTTTGTTATTGTTTACATTTTAAATTATACAGGAGGCAATTGTGTGTGGCAATGGAGATGGGGGATTACAATATTTGCTGTGTTCTGGGTCCAGCATTTTCCTTCTCCTTCTATGAAGTCCCTTGAGAATACCCTGAGCAGATTAAACATTACTCAGCCCTCTTTGATTTGAACACTGGCTCATTCTTGCAGATAGATAATCTTAACCATGTGAAATTTTTAACCCCCTACCCCTGAGCACTTCTGCTTATTCTCTCTCTGACCTAGATATCCCAATTGTCTTGCACACATGGTTATGCTTATTATGAAAGCTAAATTGAGAATGTAAGAATTGATGTTAATGATAACCCTGGATATATGAAGTGAATTTTCTGGTGGGAAGTATCATGGGAAGAATATAGCAATACATAATCAAAAATTATTCTATTTAAGATTTCTAAGGCATATGTATATCATAAAAGTCCAGATAATTGCCCTTTGGAGTATCATCCCGGGAGTTAAAGAAACAACTCTGTAATTCTTGAAGAATCAAAGTTCAAGTGCCATTGTGTAATAGTTTTTTGAAATAAGGTGATGACAATGAAAGTAGCATGATTAACTGGATTATACAAACAAGTTGATCTGAAAATATTATAATGTATAGATATCACTAGTAGGAAACATCAAAATATAATTGCAGTAAATGGATTGAAATGCACTTTTTAAAATGTAAGTTTATGCACAATGACTTGTTTGCAGGTAGGAATTAGAAAAAAAAATTCTGCACATTAAGGGATTTAAAAGAATTCACTTAGATATGAAAGACACTTATGTGTTTTGTCTTTTTTTTTTCAGTATCACTCTGATTAAACCTGACTAAATGTTGATAGCATATTTCAAAAAGCAAAAACTCAAATACTGGAACCCATAAAGGTTTCTTGAGATGCCCACATGCTGATGTATTTTTCCTTTTAAATATATGTTTTTTGTTTGTTTTTGAATCTGTCCTAACAAAAGTCCTAACTTTAAAATGCCACTTAGCAATCTTTTGAAAAATAGGTAGTTTGACTGAAAATGCTACATTTATTTCAACAGACTATTGCTCCTTTACCAATTTTTTTCTTCTGCTTTTTCCATGATATCATATAATGATTTTGAAAACTATCTTTTTATATTTCTGATTTGGGGCTCTATCAGTATTGTACAGCCCAGGTAATACAATACTTTACTTGTATGCTCTACTTAGCAAGACATTATGAAAAGGCTAAACAATCTGTTATAAGTTGAATTCTTTTCTGTATAGTTTGTATTTTTCTCAATTTTCTGAATAGTTCTAAATTATTACTTTCTGAACAGTGCTAAATTGTTAACTCTCTAGATCCTTAAAGAAAAATAAAGTAAGAACTCATGTACTAAATCGTTGAAAAATAACTGAGACTATGAAAAAAACCAAACCCTGCTAAATTTCATTTAAATATCTGTATTCTCTTTTCTCTCAAAATAACCTTAGTTTGACAATAATTTTTAAAATCCATAACTATTGAGTAGTATGTGTCAGGTCATGTACTACACACTTCATATTCTTTATAATTTACAACCTAACAAAATTCACACCAGAAGTTTGCATTGTTTCTTTTGCTTTACAAATGAGGAACCTGAATCTGTAAAAGGGCAGGGAATTTGACAAGGTCTTAGGACCTAAAATTGTAAGACCTAGAAATGAAACCAATGTATTATTCTAGACCTAAGTTTTACTTGTCAAATAATTATTTTTGCCAATTATTATTATCATCATTGATGTTGTACCATAAGATGCTATTACTTTTTGTATATTAAAATAATATATCCAAGTGATCAGTCATTTAAGAAGAATTTAATCAGTATTAAGATTATGATGTAAGCTTTTAAAATAGGTTTCAATGTAATGAAGCATATTAGGTGAAATTTCATATGATGTCAGTCTATTAAGCATAGTTGTTGAGCAAGGCTGATTCCAACATTTATCTATTTGACTCCTATATATTGACTAGCATATATAATTTTTGTCTCAATGTTAAAATTACTTTTATACCAGTGTTTCAGATTACATCAAATAAGTATCACTTTGCTTTAAGAAGACTTTATATCTTTGAAAAGGAAAAATTAAATGAAAGATAAATGTATTACTTATGGTTTTAAAATCAATATTTAGTACTAGCCATATTAGCAATCATTTAATGGATGTTAATAAATATTACATTAATTAATAAATAAATTAAATAATTTATTTGTAGAGCCTGTCCTTTTTGTGATCATTTAAGAATCTTTGCTTTTGTGTGTATATATATATTTACATATAGCCATATTAGCAATCATTTAATGGATGTTAATAAATATTACATTAATTAATAAATAAATTAAACAATTTATTTGTAGAGCCTGTCCTTTTTGTGATCATTTAAGAATCTTTGCTTTTGTGTGTATATATATATTTACATATTGCTTATGATTATATATATTTATATATAACTTTTTTGTTGTTAAGTGGAAGAAAATTCAATCTATAGTTGCTTAATCAGAGTGAATTTGGAGGTTATGACTGACTTCAAGCAGCTGTATATAAAAATAAACAGAACTCTGAATTTGGAGCATCTCTTCATACCTTGGCTCTTTCGGTAATGCTTGACTTTGACCTCTGGCCTTGCATCTTGACAAGATGGCAGAGACAGTTGCAACATCATTTCTCTCAGTCCAAAGGCAAATGCCATTTTTTCTTTCCAAAAATCTTCAGCAGAAACCTCATGATGTTGTTCTGATTCTGGAAGGATAGATATATAGTGATACATCAATATCTGTGGCCAGGGGAATTGTCCTGAATTAAGCCTAAGTGAATTCCAACAAATGAGTTGAATCAAATCTGGAGAATGTTTTTATCAGAGGGATATTCGGACTATAGAACATTCCATGAGGAACCACACAAGAGATGCTAGTTGAAAAAAAAAATAGTCATTTTCTGTAGACTTCAAGAATATGTATGCCGATTACTTTGAGTATTATGTATTATAAAAAAATTATTAATGTTAGGATATCATGCATTTATATGAAAGAAAAGTTCCATCTTAAAGTATCATTAACTTGGCTAATTTTAAAATTATACATTCCATCTTTCTATACATACTATCATGTGTCATAAAGGATTATGTTTTGTTGTCCTGATTTAATTAAACTATACAATATATGCATGTTTCATTGTTAGTTTTATACTTCTTTTTGTGATTCTTATTTTAAGTTACATTTCTATTACCTTCACATAAATTTCTATATAAATTCCCAATGGGTACCATAATATAAAATTGTAGGGACTAAATGAAATAAAGCCTGATCAGTTTAAATTTCTTTAAGTATTTCTGTCTGGCTTTAATATTGCACAATTAATATAAAAGAACCATTTAGCTTTTATCAGTTAGTCAGAATCTGTTGGCCTAGTTTCAAAAAGTTGGTCTCCTGAGCATAATGGACATAATTGAAACTCCTGTTAAGTTTTTCCATTTTAATGAAAATATTAAATGGCTTGTGGAGTAGCATGGTAAATTTGCTGCCCAGATCTCAGAGGGCTGGGGTATGATTTCATTTTTCCATCTTCTCTTATTTTATTCTCAACATTTATAAAGTTTATTAAAATGATTTCAGTCCTTTGACTCTGTTTTCAGATCATTGCTTTCTAGGGTGACTTGGATTTTTATTTTATTTTCATAATTTTCTCTTTATAATTGAAAGCTACAAAAGGGCACCATAGAGAATGAGAAACAAAAATGCACTGATTAATTTTGTGGTTTTGCTTTTCTGAATTACGTATTGAATAATGCAATATAGGATGATATGTTTGGAACTACAAAGAACTTTGTTTTTTTTTTTTTTAAGCTTCTGATTATTAGTCTCAGAATATAACTAACTGCAATTAAATTTAAAAGTAGTTTTAATGGTTTCTGGTAGAAGAAAAAGAGAATTGAAAATTCACTTTAATATTTATCATGTTCATTTATAATAAAATGATAGTTATTGAATGCATTTTTTTAGTTGGAAATTCTAAAGCAATTTACTAGAATATTTGGTATTATATGTGCTGTATGTTTTTATCAAATTATTTTATATTTATGTGCTTCTACATTAATCACTATCACATATAAAATCAGATAAGGACACAGAATAAGAAAAAAGGATGCAATTAAATCTAGTTGGAAATAAAATGTTTTAATTCTGTATTTTAACATCCCAATTTACCTGCAAGTAAATTTATGTTTCACTGCATAAAGGCGGGTGTGCTGAAAATGCAAGATTAAAAAAATTCACTAGATTAATTTATCTGAAGATATGGAAGAAGCATTTCTGGAAAATAAACTTCATAAAATTTATTTTTGCTATAGTCATTAGTACATTAAGTAATTGTATTGTCCTGTTTTTTGAGCCTCTGAGATCTAATAGGCACCATCTCAAGTTTCCTAGATAATGTCTTGTTTAATGCTCACAATATCCCTGCTGGAGCAGTAATATCCTCCTTTTACAGATAAAGAACGAAGTTTTAGAGTAAGTAATTCATCTAAGCTCACAGAAGAATTGGAATCAGAATTTGTTATAGACTTTGCAGCCTGCTTTTAAATCCATATTTGTTCATATTATTCCCAGGTATCCCCCCATCTAAATCCATAAGCAAATAATTTTTTGTGAAGGAGAAAAATTAAGTAAAATCATATGTAAATAACATTATTGATATTAAAGGAGAAATATTACCACTTAACATACAGGAAAAGACTAATAAATTAAGCTCTAAGAGGAAAAATAAGCAAAGGTCATTCTAACATTTTAAATGTAACTATAACTATTAGTCATAACTATTCTGAGGAATTCTGTGAAAAAGTATTATAATGTCAAGGTTTTTTATTTTGATATTTAAACGTTTATTATTTCTGCACTGAGGGAAAAATAATGTCATAAAGAAAAATGTAAAATAAATAATTCAAGCTTCCATGGGTAAATTTCAAGTTAAGCACCCCCCCTAAATATTTTACATATTATTTATATTTTTTATTTATAAAAAACTATACAATAGTCTTTTAATATTATCATACCCATTCCTACATGAAGAAATTAAAGCCCAGGGAGGTTTATTAAACTAACAAAATTCTAGTTAAATGAGTGTCAAAGCTAGAATTTAAAATCAGACAAACCTACTGAGAGCTAGACATATAAATCATTCACTTTATTCTGCTATATCCTTTATCAGGAATGGGATGAATGCCTTTATAGAAGGCCCAAGGGAATTTCCTTGCCCTCTCATCCATATGAGGACACATAAAAGATATCTATGACATAAGGGGTCCTGGCAAAACTAAATCTGCTAGAGCCTTGATCTTAGATTTCCCAGTCTGAAAAACTCTACGAAATAAACTGCTGTGTTTAAGTTACCTGATCTAAGGTATTTTGTTACAACAGCTTGTACTATCTAAGACATCAGTATTATAATTAGGACATACAAATTTTTCACTCTACATGATAGAACATGATAATAATGACTTCATCCAATTACTAAGGAGAAAAAAAAAAGGTAATGGTAATGTAATAACATATACATGGTAGTGGGAAAACATGGCCTTTAATTGGTGAAGAATATTGGTTCACCATATTATTGAATAAAAATAAAGCATCTTTTGGGACAATAATGAAATATTTAGGTATAGGTACTTGGGGAAGTTTATCTGTTTTGTTTTCTTTTATAATACCAAATTAAGAGACCACAGAGAAAAGCAGATTTTCTGTGAAAAGATGGCAAATGCAATTTAGATTTTCTTTAAATATCTTTTGTAAGATATAACTCACATATTTATAAAGTATACAATCCAATGATATTTATTATCAATTTTAAAACATTTTCACCATCAAAAAGGATATCCATAAGCAATTAGTCATCATCCCTCATGACCCCATTACATTACTGGACAGGGTCCAAGGAGGCGTCCAGAAAGGAGAAGGGAACCTCAATTCAGCCATTATAGGTTCTTAACTTATGGCACAGAAAGGAACTTCAGTGCTTGTCAAAGAGGCCAAAGCAGAGATTTAGGAAAGCAAGATTGCTTTGGGAAAACAAGCAATAGCACCCAGGCAAAGGGAGAGCAGTGCAGGTACTCCAGTGACACACACTTTTAGGGTCTCAGGCTTCTTCCTTTAAAGAAAATTTTGTAAACGATGAACATGAGAAGCACGATGGTGGTGTCTGCTTAATGAGCTGAATTCCTTTGATTATAAAGTACACAGTAAGTTATTGTGGTCTGATTCTTCTCAGAAACTGTAGGTGGATTTTAGTGCTGTACCCACATCATGATTTTGTTTTTAAACATCTCTTTTCTTTCTCTCTCTATATATATTCTTTTTAAAACCAATCTATAAATTAACAAGATATATAATCATTAACTAGTGAATTTACAGTAATATGAAATCTTCTGTACAGTTTTAGAATTCAGGCCTGGGAAATGAAGGTGATGACATTCATGCAGTTTTTTAAATTTAAAACTACAGTCCATCTTTCCTTTCCTGTTTGTTTCCTTTCTAAGTGTCCTTATTTCTTCTATCCTACCTCACTAAACAATTGTTCTTTCCCTTTACTTCCTGGCCCAAGTTAATTACTTTTTGTCTTTATATATTTGACAATTTTTGATACATTGAAAAAAAAATTCTAGCCAGGTGTGATGACTCATGCTTATAATCCTATTACTTTAGAGGCTGAGACAGGAGGATTACAGGTTTGTGAGACTCTGTTTCAAAACATTGTACATGCTTTGATGAATATCTTTCTATTTTTTCTCCCCTCTATCCTTTAAGCCTCTAACAATCACCCTTCTACCCTCTAATTCTATGATATCAAAATTTTAGATTTCATATACAAGATCATATAGTATTTATATTTCTATACCTGGCTTATTTTGCTTAATACAATGTTCTCTAGTTTCATTCATATTACAAATGAGAGGATTTTTTACTGGCTGTATAGTATTCCTTTATCCATTAATCCATTGATGAACACTTAGTTTGATTTCAGTCTTGGTTATTATTACTAGTGCTACAATAAACATAAGAGTACAGACAGTTTTTCACACTCATATGTTAATTCTAATTTTAGTTTTTTGATGGACCTCCATATTGTTTTCTATAATGACTGTACTAGTTTACATTCCCAAGAACAGTGTATTAGGGTTTCCATTAATAATTGTCCCACAATTCTTTGATATTTTGTTCCATCTCTTTACATTCTTTTGTCTTTCTGTATTTCACAGAAATTTCTATTGAGATTTATTTGATATTACTGATTCCTCCACTACTTTTTGTCATGTCTAGTGTACTTTTCTCTGATTGTACTTTATATTTATAGCAGTCATCTCTTACTCCACTATGAGGGGGATTGAATTATGGTTTAGTATTTCTGCGTTTCTTTTGATTCTTTCTTAGATTTCCCAACTCATATTTGTATTTCCTATCTGTTCTTAGATCTTGTCTACTACTTACATTAGGTATCTCGTGTCTTAAAATTCTGACTGCTATAATCCAAAAATTACTGGCCATATAGCTTAGAGGAAGGAAGACTTATTTGTACAAAATTTCTTGGTGATTCTGGGTTCAGTCCATGTGAGGCCAGTATTTTGGGATCTCAGGACATGATGGCAGAAAGCAGAAAGAGAGAGAGAGAGAGAGAGAGAGAGAGAGCGAGCACGCGCACAGGATCTGCTCTCATATCATGGAGGCTGGAAGCAGAGAGAGCAAGCAAACAAGGGAATTCAAAGACAAAAACACAATCCCTAAGGTCATACATCCAGGGACCCACCTTCTCCAGCCACACCCCACCAGCATAACTTGCCACCTCTAGGTTATCAATGGACTTACCTACAGATAAGATTACAACCCTTATGACTTAACTATATCAACCTTGAGATGGATACATGAGCTCTTCAGGGGGCATTCCATATATAACCATGATGTCTCAGAATAGTAATCATGGTAACTTTAAACTCCTTGTTTGATTTCTCCAAAGTCTCACGACTGTTCTTCCTGCTCACTTCCTCCTGAGTTTATGGGGTTTTATTTTTTGCCTTTTAGAATTATTTGAAATTGTTTCCTTGCTGGTAGTTAAATATAGATATGTTTTATTAAGCAAAAGGAATTGCTGTAATGGACCTTTAGCGCAAGATTTATATTCTTATTAGCTAAAGGCCATATGCTATTTACTGTTACCCATGGCTGCAGGTGACATAGGTTAGAATTCCCTCTAGTTTTCTTGTTTTTATCATGGGTTAAAATTTCCCCTAAAGTCTTTGTTTTTATTTACCTAGTTGTCATTAATTTTCTCAAGAGACTAATCCATCTTTTACTAAGGTCTAGATGTATAATTCCTTGTTATTGTGCAAGAGCACTGAACATTGATAGGATGGTAAGGTGTAGCAGGAGGGAAAATTATGAAAGGTCCTACATTAGGTCTCAGTCTATTACTGGACCCAGGTTTTGTTTTGTTTTATTTTGTTTTGTTGTTTTATTTCCTCCTTGTGTGAGACAGGAAAACTGTTAGGCCCTCTAAATACCCAAGAAGGTAAGGCTATAGAATGACACTTTCTCTTGAGGGAAGACCTTATTAAGAATAGCATGGTGGCTTCAGGGTGGTTACTTATCTCTTCCCCTGGCTCCTCTTGCTGGAAGCATGAAGGGTTTTTGTTTTGTTTTGCAACCTTAGATTCTCACTGTCAGAACTCGGTAGAGATCCTATTGGGAACACTCAAAGTGTGGAGATCTTTCGAGGGTGGGCTCCCCTAGAGTTTTTAACATGCCCACCCATTATCTGGAAACTTCAATGATTCATCAATTACAGTTTAGGTTTTGCTAGTATATTATTGGTTTCCATAGAGGTTCTGCTCTTGGGCTTCTATTCAAATAAATTGTGATTCTCTATATCTACCTTTCTGTCTCTCCCAATTTGGGGGATCAATGGATTGTCTTATGTCCCTACATCCCTGATAGATGTAAGAAGAGGTGTGCACCATAGGTTTGTTCAGTGTTTTTCTTGCTTTGAGGATAAGAGTGATGCCCTCCAAGATAGTTATATGCCATACTGGAAATTAGAAGTCATAAGGTAAACTTTTATTTTTTGCGGTACTGGGGATTGAACTCAGGGGCATTCTACCTCCGAGCTATACCCCCAGCCCTGTTTTTTTATTCTTTATTTTGAAACCGAGTCTCACTAAGTTGCGGAGGGCCTCACTAGGTAGCTGAGGCTGGCCGCGAACCCGGATCCTCTGGTCTCAGCCTCCCGAATGCTGGGATTACAAGTGTGCGCCACCACGCCCGGCTCTAAACTTTTAAAATATTAATTCATACTGTTGTTTTTGTTTATCTTGCTTCTAATGATGCATTTTATTAAATAATTAAAAAACAGGTTAGTAACTGGAAGTAGTTGTGCACATCTGTAATCTCAGTACTTGAGAGGCTATGACAGAAGGATTGCAGGTTTGTGGTCAGCCTCAGCAACATATCAAGACTCTCAGCAACTTAGTGAGACCTTGTTTCAAAATAAAAGGTGATAAAAAAAGTTCTTGGGTTGATGTTGAGAGGCAGAATTTCCTTGGATTGAATCCCTAGTAATCTCTCTCTCTCTCTCTTTCTCTCTCTCTCTCAAAAAACCACCACCAAACACCAAACACCAAAAAATGGGTTAGCATTTGTTATGGTTTGGATTTAGGATGCTCCCCTAGACCTCATGGAGACAAAGCAGCCATGTTAGAGGATGGGCTTCCTTGATGAGGACAGGTTCCTGTGGATGAGGCTTTGGGGATTATATATGGCTCCTCTCCCTTTGCTTGTTCTCTCTCTGATCCTAACTTCCATGAGTTAAGAGCTGAACCCTGCCGGGCGTGGTGGCGCACGCTTGTAATCCCAGCATTCGGGAGGCTGAGACCGGAGGATCCGGGTTCGCGGCCAGCCTCAGCTACCTAGTGAGGCACTCCACAACTTAGTGAGACCCGGTTTCAAAATAAAGAATAAAAAATAGGGCTGGGGGTATAGCTCGGAGGTAGAATGCCCCTGAGTTCAATCCCCAGTACCAA
>PVLC010017565.1:0-33539 GCA_004027655.1 Graphiurus murinus
CTATTTGGGCTTCTTTCTCAGGTATGTGAGTTGACCTTAGTCCCTGCTTTGCCACATAATAGCTTATTGTTCCTGTGTGTGGATCTTTCAGGTAAACAGGGCTCCTTTGAAGAAGACATATTCTCTCACATAATAAATAAATAAGAAGGGCCTTTTGCTGACCTAACAGTCTGCCTTTGATCTGAAAGCACATGGTCCTTGGTTAATTACCATGTTTACCTTGTGCTGCTGACAGAGTGGTGAGGATTAGGGAATGTCTCTCCTGCAGAGCTGTTATTTCTATTCATCAACTGTTAGGGCAGGCAATGAGTATATGTCTTTCCTTAACTGAATGCTGTCTGGGCTTCAGATTTTAGAGTCTCCTACATAGTAGAAAGAAATTGGTGACAACTACTATGGTAGTCATACTTGATGCTGAGGTATGTATGATCGTGTGTGTATTTTGGCAGAGCAAAAGACACATAAATTATCATTTTTATTTTCAATTGAATGTTGACATGCCGATGTTCCTAGATAAAACAGGCCTGAGGGCTGGGTTGAGCTTTCCTACAGCTGGATGTAGGGATTCTATACCTAGCTGGTCTGTTCACTGAACCTTGTTATACTTTACACCTGACTAATTGTCAGTCTTATGAAATGTATATTCTTTTCTGTCTGTGTCTATAGGTAGACGGAGTGCACCACCCTTGAACCTTACTGGCCTTCCTGGCACAGAAAAGCTGAATGAAAAAGAAAAGGAGGTATCAAAAATGAGGGGATCCAAAGGAAAAAGAATAGGGGCTGATATTCATTGAGTTGTCATTAAGAACCCATTACAAGCTGGGCATGGTGGTTGCACACCTGTAATCCTGGTACTTGGGAGGCTGAGACAAGAGGAGCGCAGGTTCGATGCCAGCCTCATCAACTTAGCAAGGCCTCTGGCATCTTAGTGAGATCTTGTTTCAAAATTTGAAAAAAAAAATAGAGCTGGAGGTGTAGCTCAGAGGTAGAATGCCCTGGGTTCAATCCCCAGTACCACACATACACACAAAAAAAGAACCCATTACAATATCAAGCCTGTTTTGTTCCACTAATCGAATGTACATGTACAGCTCTAGCCTGTCATAGAAGTTCAGGAGCTAAAGAGTTAACTTGGCAGATTTCAGAAAACTTCTTTCTGCATCACCCTGATACCATATCTCTTAGAGGGGAGGTTCCTGTGATAATGTCAACTAAATAATAGCAACAACTATTTACCTACTGAGTTTCTCCTCTAGTTGCTTTATGTAAATGAAGTTTTTTTATATTTCTTACTGTGTGGTCACTTTGAGGAGTTCTGCACTCATCCCAACTATATAACCATCACTTAAAATACTTTTGGATTTGTGTCCATAGCATGTTTATAAACATAAACAAAAGAATTCAGCATCATATATAGTCACACACTAGTTTGTTTGCTTTGCAATGCTGGGGATTAAACCGAGAATCTTGCTGTGCAAGTGCTCTGTCACTAGCTATATCCCCAGCCCCAATCACATTAATTTTGATTTTAAAAATATACTATGGCACTTGGGATGTAGCTTAATGGTAGAGTGTTTTCCTAGCATGCATGAGGCCATGGGGTCAATCCCCAGCACCACATATACACAAAATACCATGACCTACCATTGTAATCATTAGACTTATCTTCATATTGCTTTTGGGCTTTTCTAAAATGTATCCAGAAATCTCATAAAAGTCATCATCAAGAATTTTTAAAAGGATATATCCTAGCCGGGTGTGGTGGCGCACGCTTGTAATCCCAGCATTCGGGAGGCTGAGACCGGAGGATCTGGGTTCGAGGCCAGCCTCAGCTACCTAGTGAGGCACTCTGCAACTTAGTGAGACTCGGTTTCAAAATAAAGAATAAAAAATAGGGCTGGGGGTGTAGCTCGGAGGTAGAATGCCCCTGAGTTCAATCCCCAGTGCTGTAAAAAAAAAAAAGGATATATCCTAGTCCTGAAGTCAATTTTATCAGAGAGCTTCCTTTCTGCTCCTCATGTGTTCCTTTTATAGGTCCCTGGATCAGTGGATCAGTTCCCACCAGCCACTCTATAGCATTAGCTCATGTCAGACAAGGAAGAGTTTGTGATATAGTCAAGAACAGTAAAAATTAGGTTATATTTGGGTAGAAGGAGAAGTGTGTATTGTATCATATATTGTATCTACATATTGCTGAAGAAAATCACAGGTCAGTCTGATTCAAATGTTGAGTGGCCTGGAATTTCAAGCCTTTTTTTCCTTGGTCCTGGGCATTCTGTCTCTAAGCTACACTATCTAAGTTGCTGAGTCTGGCCTCAAATCTGTGATCCTCTTGTCTCAGCCTCCCAAATACATGGCTTCAAACATTTTTTATCTTCACCCACAAAATAGTGACCTCAGACTAGTTATTGCTAGATGATGGCAGGTGAACTGGAATTGAGCTACCTTTCTAGCTTTTTAGCAGTTAAAGCAACCTTTTCAAGCCTGGTGTGGTGGCACATGCTTGTAATCCCAGTACTTGAGAGGCTGAGACAGGAGGATTACAGGTTTGCAGCCAGCCTCAGCAAGTTAAGGAGGCCCTCAGCTCCTTGTTTAAAATGAAAGAATAAAATAGGTCTACGGATATAGCACAGAGGTAGAGTGCCCTTGGAAATACACACACACACACACACACACACACACACACACACCAAACCCCCCCCCCAAAACAAAAAAACAACCTCTTCTCCAAAGAAGGAATCACAAAAGCAGAGACTACTCCTTTATGCCAGTATATTAACAATAATGTGATTCACACTTGAGAATCCAAGTACCTGCATCCTCCCTGTGCCCTCTGGCTCTTCAGGGTGTTGTTTGGGATAGTACTGGGCCTTTACCGGCATTTAGTGTTTGACTCCTAAGTGGGCCCGGCTGTTCTTCAGGGACACATACTGTATTTTCTAAAAAGTAAAACAGGCCCCTGAGCCAGCCTGCTTGTGCCATAGGCTCTCTTAGCATCACACCCTGGCCTTTTCTTCCTGAGTATCTATCCTTAGGGAGTGTTCGCTCCAGAGAGGAAGAGACTAAGTGGAATGTGGTCCAGCCACTCAACAGTTGCTATAAATAGTTGGAAGTTGATGTCACGTTTTTGTTTTTTTTTTGTTTTTTTTTTGCTATACCTACTGGATTAAATTATGAGAATGACAGATGCTAATGTTTATTAAATTTGCCGTGTCTTGCAGCTCTGTCAGATGGTGAGGTTGGTCCCTGGAGCCTATTTAGAATACAAATCTGCTCTATTGAATGAATGTAACAAGCAAGGAGGCTTGAGACTGGCACAGGCAAGAGCACTCATCAAGATAGACGTGAACAAAACCCGGAAAATCTATGATTTCCTGATCCGAGAAGGACACATCACTAAAGCCTGAGGCTCTGGTGGCTTGGAATCGCAAGCCAAAAGTTTGGAATGTGGTGGGTTGAAAGACAAATTCTCATTGTAAAAAGAGGGGATGGACAAAGGAAACCTTAAGTTGTATTAATGTCTACTTTCTTCTCTACCTTGCTTTAAAGCACTCCTGTTGGTATTGTGCTGCAGAGTTGTGTGCTAGATAAGCTATTATTAAATGTGAGTGGGCATTCATTTCTAACACCTCTTGTAACTAAAACAAGAACCATAGTACCTCACATTACAGTGTGGGTAGAAATAGAACCAAACCAAACCACAGTGTTTAGTCCTAGGAGTCCAGCTCAGATTCTTGTACTTGAGAGCTAAGTTTGCTGATTATCTGTTTTGCCTTCATACACTGCAGGCAGATTTAAAATAAAGAGAAAGGTTTTAGAGCATGAGAAAGCTTTCTCTTCTAAGGATTTTTAAGACAACAACCTATGTTTATGAGCAAAGAGGAGGAAAATCTCCCCATGATGGTCTTGTCCTAATCTATATCTTTGACTTTAATGTCTGGTTTTGTACTTTGCAGTTTGGCTGTCTGATCTGTAGTAGACTTTTGAGGAGGTGGCACCAGATATAAAATGTCTGTTATTTTTAGAATTATTAGATTAAAATGTTTTGCTATTTAATTTGTGGGTGTGTCAAGTATTCTGGTAACTAAAGCACACTTACAGCATTGGATGCCCACCCCATCATGCTGCACCATCTCTGCTAACCTGTGTCCTGGACTAACCCTGTTCTTACTCAGGGTTTCCCAGGATACCCGGTCCCTGGGGATGAAGATGATGCAACTAACCTCAGCTTTGCTTGGATTGAGACTTGAACCCTAATTTCTTGTGGTGAAAGGCTATCCTGCAATAAAAGCTGCTTTTAAAACAGAAGTAAAGCAGCTTCATGTATGAGACTCACTAGATGTTAGGGTGAGTAGCTTCACCACATCTGAAACTTGGTCCTCAAACCTTCCTGCAGAGTAAGAAGCCAAACTCACAGTCATGGTTATCTCATTTCTGTTAGAAGTAAAGTTGCATATAGAAATACCTTCTTTGGAATCTGCACAAAACATTTCCAATAGCTGACTGATTCTTTAATTCCTTTAACATTCAGACATCTGATTAGTATGTGCTTTCTTGGGAACATCTGTTCAAACTTTTGACTGATGTGAATATACATGCAACTTGCTTGTAGACCTCATCTAGGGATGAGAAATGAAAAGACACTTTTAGGATCTGAGGGAATTCAAGTAGAGGACTTCAGTTCTCTAAGAATGACTTGTGGGAATGGTGCATAGTCATCTCTCTAAAAAATGCATTTCATGCCAGGTGTGGTGGTGTACTCCTGTAATCCCAGTACTTGGGAGGCCGAGACAGGAGAATCACAGGTTCACGGCCAGCCTCAGCTACTTAGTGAGGCTCTCCATAACTTAGTGAGATCCTGTTTCAAAATAAAGAATAAAAAATAGGACTGGGGGTGTAGCTCCGAGGTAGAATGCCCCTGAGTTCAATCCCCAGTACTGCAAAAAACAAACAAAAAAATAAAATAGTGCTGAGGGTGTAGCTTGGAGGTAGAATGCCCCTGGGATCAATCCCCAGTACTGAAAAAAAAAAAAAAAAAAGGCATTTGAACTGTGTGTGGTAGCACATGCCTGTCATCCCAATACTTGGGAATCTGAGACTGGAGGATCGTAGGTTCATGGTCAGCCTCAGCAACTTAGTGAGTCCCTCAGCAGCTTAGTGAGACTCTGTTTCAAAATAGCAAATAAAATAGGGCTGGGGGTATAGCTCAGCGGTAGAATGCCCCTGGGTTCAATCCCCAGTACCACCGCCAGAAAAAAAAAAGGATTCCATCACCACATTACCCTGGTTGGTTATGAAGGGATTGCCTCTTACCCATGAAAGGCAATTCCTGTTCTGAAAATTTGGAACACAGTGGCCATCAATGTCAGGTGATGCTTAGAGTGTCAAGAGTCCTTCATCTTGATTAAGGAAGTCTTCCTGGGAGAAGTGGGCTTTTGAGACAATGATAAAATCAAGAGAGAGAAAAATGGCAGATGGAACTGGGAGACTGTTCCAGACATAGTGGGTGGAGGATGATGTGGGGGCAGCAGTGGGAGTAAGGAAAATGGTGCCAAGAGGTGTATTTAGCTAGAACACAAGGGGTAGCTGTTGTAGTTAGGAGTGGGAGGATAGGACAGACTGATAGAAACCCTTAGAACCAATTGAACCCTGCTGAAAAGCAGGTGAGGATCAGTAGATTTGATGAGGAAAGTAGCATAGTTGAAAATAATGATCAAAAAATAAAGCTATAATGACTAGGTTTTAGAAAGTGGAATTATTATTGCTTTGGTAATCCCAACTTTGCAAAATTTAAGTCCTAGCGTTCCTAGTGGGTTTCTCAAAGGTCTAGCTATGTTTTGGGTGAGGACTACTCTTGAAAGGAGTTGCTGAGTCAATATCTTTTTGCAGTTATTTATTTATTTATTTGGTTCTGTGGATGAAATCCAGGGGCCTTCTACCTCTGGTCTATACCCGCAGACTGATTTTATTTTTCATTTGGAACAGAGTCTCACTAAATTGCTGAGAGCCTCACTAAGTTGCTGAGGCTGGCTTCCAACCTGCAATCCTGTCTCAGCCTCCCAAGTACTGGGATTACAAATGTGCGCCACCACACCTGGCATCTTTTTGCATTTGTAAGAAAAAAACACTGATATTCCATGTAGCTGTCTTTAATCATTATTTCCTTCCATGTTCTTATGTAAACAAAGCCTCTTCTTAGTACTAAAAACCACCTCTAGCAAGGGCCTTTCCAAGAACAATGCATATTTTTCTTTTGTTCTAGCAGGGTTCGCCATAAACCAGCTATGCCGATGGATACCTCTCCTAGTCCAGATCATCTCAGGAGGATTTACTGTTAAATTTAGCTCCTTTACTCTTGAAACTTAGCCCCTGAATAAGGCCCCTTTGCTGTTAGGACATTTTTATCTTTTTCTTCCAGCAGTGGGAAATAGAAACAAATCTCTTTCCACGTAATAACTTTTTCCTGTACTCAAAGACCAAGACTGTCTTGATAGATCAATTAATATGAAATATTCACAGGTTATCTGTTCCTGGATTCCAATTTCTTTTTTGATACTAGGGATTGAATCCAGTAGTGTTCTACCTTGGGGATACACCCCCAGCCCTATTTTGTTTTTTATTTGGAAACAGTCTAAGTTACTGAGGGTCTCAGCCTCCTGAGTACTGGAGTTACAGGCATGCAGCATGACACCCAGCTTCCATCCTTTTGTTTATCCCTCTCTCCACCCTTTTAAAAATCTGAACTTCAGTTAACCAATCATTGAAATCTTCCTTAGCTGGTGGATTGACTGGAAAAGGGGAGAGTGGTGGCATTCATTGATAACAACACAATCCCAGTTGATAAGTAATTCTAACTTTAGGAAATATGTAGATATGTCATAAGAGAACTAAAATCTCATTTGTGAAGAATCAGGCCCAGGGCTGAGGGTGTAACTCAGTGGGAGAGTGCTTGCCTAGCATGTGTGAGGTCCTGAGAGTTCAATCTCAAATTCAAGGGGGGAGGGGGTGAATCAGAGGTCCAAATTACACAGAGCAATTTGGGAAAGTTCATTCACATTTATCTCCAAAATAATTTTCCACCCATCTCTAGTCAGGAGAGTGCTTCTGTGTTCCTAAACAGCTTTCTGGAACATCACCCATCCATTTTTAAGGATGTCTTTTGTGGATACCTTCTCTGTACACTACATCATTATTGACATCAACAACAAAAAACTTCTACAGCTTGTATGTACCTGGCTTTTTGAACTACTTTGCTCTGTTTTTTTTTTCTAATGTAATTAGCCAGATGCTGCCATGTTTGTGCCCTTGTGTAGAAAAGGTGGTTCAGCTAGCTGGGCATGGTGGCATGCATCTCTAATCCCTATAATGGACTTGGGGCTATGGAACTTAATTTATTTTTGTGGTACTGGTGATTGAATCCAGAGTCTCATACATACTAGTTAAGTGTGCTACCAGTGAGCTACATTCCTAGCCCTTTTTATTTTATTTTGAGACAGGGTCTCACTAAGTTGTCAAGACTGGTCTAGAACTGGAGCACCTCCTGCCTCAGCCTTTCAGTAGCTAGGATTTAATGCTTGTGCCATGGTGCCCGACTTGGAACTTAATTTTTTTTTTTTTTTTTGATACTGGAGTTGAATCCAGAAGCATTCTATCTCTGAGCTACACCCCCAGCTCTATTTTATTTTTTGTTTGAAATAGGGTCTTGCTAGGTTGCTGAGAGTCTCCCTAGGTTACTGAGGCTGGTCTTGAACCTTTGATCTTCCTGTCTCAGCCTCCTAAGTCCTGCTATGTGTGCTCCACACCTGGCTGGAACTTAATGTGTGCAATCAGTGTTTCCTATAAGAAAACTGATTGTGAGTTGGGACTGTGTGTGTGTGTGTGTGTGTGTGTGTGTGTGTGTGTCTAAGGAAAGTTGTCAAAGATAAAATGGGTAATTTTCAGGGTAATTTAATAGTTTTTTTCCCCCCAAAATACTGAAAAGGGGTGAAAAGTTCAGAAATGCCTTGAAGACACTGGCTGCCAAATACCAAGGGCTTTGGAGATGGATGGATTGATCTGAACTTCCAGCAACAGAGGGAGGGCAGCAGTATCCCGACCCTGGGGAGGAAAGCCAAGAAAGGTTGACTTTGCTATCAGCTGTCTGTGGCTGGAACATAGGACTCTGGCTCCTGCCCCTAGTAGAAAGGCTTTTATCTGCTTTTAATTCTCCAACTCAGGAATTTGCTGTTTGCTTTGGAGCGGTGGGATGACATCTTTTCTACCTGTTTCTACCTTTGTACCTTGTTAGGAGCCTCGTTTGTTTGTTTTGCAGTACTGGGTATTGAACTCAAGAGGACTCTACCACTGAGCTATATCCCCAGCCCCTCAATCCTCTTTTACTTTGAGACTGGGTCTTGCTGAGTTGCTAAGGCCTGCCTCTAGTTTGATTCTCCTGCCTCAGTCCTCTAAGAAGCTGAGATTATAGGCGCATACCACTAAGCCTGTCAGGAACCTCTTTTTGTTTTGTGGTACTAGGGATTGAACCCAAGGGCATTCTACCTCTGAGTTACACCCCAGCCCTATTTTATTTTTTATTTTGAATTAGGGTCTTAATAAATTGTGGAGGGCCTCATTAAGTTGATGAGGCTGGCTTCAAACCTTCCATCTTCCTGACTCAGCCTTTTCAGTGCTGGGATTACAGGCATCTGCCACCATGCTTGGCTTGGAACCTCTTTTTAATTAAGGGCAATTTTCACCAGATAAATCTCTTCTACTGGGGGCAGGAACCCTCAACCCCAGCCATAGCCAGCTGATAACAATGTCAACTTTCCTGACTTTGCTCCTCAGATAAATCTTTACCTAGTTCTGGGCATGCATGGCTTTAGGTTCAGGACACTTGTCAAATCTGAGAGCATCACTTCACAATGCAAAGCAAAAAACGTTTCTGAGAGCAAAATCTCCCAGGAGTGCCTCCACCCCCAGCCACTGCAGAAAAGAAGGCGATTGTGGGAGAGAAGGGTGGCTACAGACGTCATTGCATCATCCAGATCCCAGCTGTGACCTGGCTCAGAGTTTTCCTGTTAAAAATAACCACAGCTTAGACTGGTGGTGGTGGTGGGGGAGGGTTGGGGTAAACTGTTGAGTTGCCATGGAAACTCAGAAGAGGGAAGACAAGCATCCGATTTCCAGTGCGTGTGGCAAGGTAGAGGGGATATAGAAAGACAGAAGCTCAGAGGCCCTCAGATGAAAGATGATATGTAGCTGGATACTGCCCTGGCTTGGGAGACACCCTTTGCAGGAGGATACTTTACAACAAAGTATACATCTTAGGTCTGCTGAAGTATTATTTGAGGTTTCTGGCTGTAACAGATTTGCTACTATTTGGCAAAACAGCAGATAAGCAACATAGTAGGTTAGATGTTGCCTTTTAACCAATCTGGGAACTTCAACTACCCTACCATTCATACTCCACTCCATCTGCATATTCAGCTGCTTGATATAGGTAGCAGTCTCCAACCTTTTGAGCTGATGTCTACATTTACTTCCCTTTTGTAGGACTAGGATTTTCCTCTTAGAAAATTACACAAAGCAGCATTAATTACCTTGGATGTCTTTTTGCCATTTCTGGTGTTACCATCACAGGAAACTAACGCTTGGGGGGAAATATTTCTTCATTCTACTTTTTAAAGGTTTTTGTTTTTTGATACTGGGGACTGAACCTAGGAGCATTCTACCTTTGAGGTATAACCTCAGCCCTTTTGATTTTTTATTTTGAAACAGGGTCTTGCTAAATTGCTGAGGCTGACCTCAGCCTCCCAAGTTCTGGGATTATAGGTGTGTACCACTGTACCTGGCAACACTCTCATTTTTAAATGAAGAGTATAGCTCGGCATGGTGTCATATGCTTGTAATCTCGATACTTGGGAGGCTGAGACAGGAAGATTGCAGGTTTGCAGCCTGCTTTGGCTACTTAGTGAGACCCTGTTTCAAAGTAAAGAATAAAAAATAGGGCTGTAGCTTGGAGGTAGAATGCCCCTGGGTTAAATCCCCAGTTACACACCCCACACACACATACAGAGTTTATACTTAGCAGTTTTTTTTTTTTTTTTTTCCATTACTGGCTTCTGTAGATAAATGCTTTTTTGTTTACCTGCCTGGTATAATACTAAACCTTGCTTTTCTATTTAGTAATGATGCAACAGTGGGGCAAGTTTTTCTTTTTTTGTGGTCCTGGGGATTGAACCTGGGGCATTCTACCTCTGAGCTACACCCCCAGCCCTATTTTATTTTGAAACAGGGTCTCACTACTTGCTGAGTCTGTCCTTAAACCTGCGATCCTCCTGTGTCAGCCTCCCAAGTACTGGGATTACAAGGGTGTGCCACTAAGCCCAGCTGGCAAATTCTTAACCGTGTCCAGAGTGTGGCTGATAATAACCAACTGACTAGGTTTGGGGAAGATTAAATGGTATAAGGTATATAAAACACCTGGTGTCTCCTTTTTTCCTTTCCTTTTGAGCCTTTTTTTTCCCCCCTGGTACTGAGGATTGAACTCAGGGGCATTCTACCTCCGAACTACATCCCCGGCCCTATTTTTTATTTATTTTGAAACAGGGTCTTACTAAATTGCGGAGGGCCTCACTAAGTACCTGAGGCTGGCCACGAACCCAGATCCTCCAGTTTTAGCCTCCCAAGTACTGGGATTACAAGCATGCGCCACCACGCCCAGCTCCTTTTGAGTCTTCGATAATTTAATGTAACTCAGGTATGAAAAGGCACATGATTTGTACCACATAATTCATATCATGCTAAAGTCACCCAGAAGGTCACTAATATCTGGAAGACACAGAACAATGTTAAAACAGGCAGATAGGTGTTTTGCAAGGATGTTACTTATCTTGGAATTCTCATCCCTTCATCATTGCCATAGCCCTAGCATTAAACTTAAGGCAGAGCATTTCAGAGACAGATTTTAAATTACCTAGTTATAGCCAAGTGTAGTAATATATGCCTGTAATCCCAGTCCTTGGGAGGCTGAAACAGTAGGATAGCCTTGGCAACTTAGTGAGGCTTTTGGTTAACATAATGAGATTCTGTTTCAAATAAAAAATAAATAGGGCTGGGGGTATAGTTCAGAGATAGAATGCCCCTGGGTTCAATCCCCAGAACCACACACACACTACTTAGTTATCCTAGACATGTAGTAATATTCCCCTAGTATAATGCTTAGCTCGAAAAACTTTGATGTTGGGTTACAAAACTATATGTATATTATGATTATAATTGTATAAAGTCAAGTCTTGCAAAGAAAAAATAGAAACCCCCCTGCTAATTATTATTTTGCTAAGTAATAAAATATGATGGGTGATGCTTTTTCTATTCTGTTTTACTTTTTTCTTTGTAATATGACATTTATTACCCCCAAAATTAATTTTGATAACTCTAAAAATAGAAGATTAAAGCATTTCATATGTAATAAAACCTATTTAATCCATGATAGACATATAGATGCTATCTTACATCTTATGTAATAACACAAGCCTTAGGCAAACTTGTAGTAAATGAAGTGTGTCTTGAGACCTGACTTGCTAATTCTTTTATCTTTTTCACATTCATAGAGTTTTCTCCTAAATACCTGGGAACCACTGTCCTTCTCAAACCTGCTAAAGGACAGTAGCTTTAAAACTATTGCTTCTGTCAGGAGATGTGCATCTTTATAGAAATTAGTGGCGTAGAATCTCTAATTACAGTCACTCGCAAGGAGGCTGTGAGACATCTGTGAGGCACAAGACCTTATGGCACCCTGAAATCAAACTTCTGTAAATGGGGGAGCCCTGCTCACTGCTCTTCCCTAATTCTGACCGCTACATCAAAGCTGTTGCCCATTAACCAGAGGCAATGAGACCCATTAAGGTTTGTAATCTAAGGAGCAGTCACTGCCCAAGTAATTAAGAAGAATATTTTCAGGAAAGAACATATTAGAGTAGAAGCTTCCACTCTGCTTACTTGTCTAATCCTACCAGCTCTAATCTCACACAGATGCTGCACTGAGCAAAAGCACTTATTTACTTGTAGCCAGGAGCACCCAAATGGGCATAGACAAATTGTACTTTCGTAGCAGATGGCCCCTAAAAAAACTGACACCTGTAAACTCACATATTGATAGTTCAGAAAGTGGTATCCTGTGCCAGGCATGATGGTGCATGCCTGTAATCCCAGTGTTTGGGAAACTGAGAGAGGAGGACCACAGGTTTGCAACCAGCATCAGCAATTTAGTGAGGCCCTCTGCAACTTACTGAGACCCTGTTTCCAAATAAAACAGGGCTAAGGTACAGCTCAGAGGTAGCATGCCCCTGGTCCATCTCCAGTACCACAAGAAAGAAAAGAAGAAAAAAAAAAAGTGCTGTCTCGTAAGGTATTTAATTTTAAACTGATTATAATAAAGTTACAAATACAGTTCCTTGGTCACACTAGATACATTTCAAGTGCTCAGTAACTGCCCAAGGCCAGAGGGGCTACCACATTGGATAGTGATAGAGAACATGTTGGTCATTACATAAAGAAAATATTAGACACCGTTAATCTGAAAAGTACATATCTTTTTTTTTTTTTTTTTTTTTTGCGGTACTGGGGATTGAACTCAGGGGCATTCTACCTCTGAGCTACACCCCCAGCCCTATTTTTTATTCTTTATTTTGAAACCGGGTCTCACTAAGTTGTGGAGTGCCTCACTAGGTAGCTGAGGCTGGCCACAAACCCAGATCCTCCCGTCTCAGCCTCCCGAATGCTGGGATTACAAGCATGCGCCACCACGCCCAGCTGGAAAGGACATATCTTCAGAATGCATTTTTATTTTTGTTTTTTGGTAGATACAAATAGCCCGCACACTTCCTCATTCTGTAAAGGCATGCAGCACCTCCTTCCCCACAGCCACAGATATACAATCATTACCTGGTATTACTGACTTCAGCACTTCTTCCTACTTAATCTCCTAGATCCTTAAGCACACAACATACTCAGCACCAACTATTTTAGCCCACCTCCCTTCTCAGTGATTAAGATTCTTTGTGGTAGGCTTAGTTCCCATGGTCCATGAAAATGCCCAGCATCTTGTCACTACCTAGAGGGTGTTCTGGAAACCTGTGTAACAAGGC
The DNA here is from genome assembly GCA_004027655.1 of Graphiurus murinus. Lineage (NCBI taxonomy): Eukaryota > Metazoa > Chordata > Mammalia > Rodentia > Gliridae > Graphiurus > Graphiurus murinus. Next base: position 13,131 of record PVLC010017565.1, read on the forward strand.
AGAATCTGAAGAAGGGTGTGTCTGTGCAGCTGAGTCACTGAATTGACTGAGGAAGGGCTGTAGGGGGAGAAGCTGAAATGAAAGCGACATACCATCATTTCTATTAGAGACTTGGCTATTTTAGTATGGCATGTCAAAAATAAGTCACGATATGAACTCTGGAACAATACAGTGCCTTTCCTAGGCAAAATTTGAACTCCCGGTGTTTTACAGAGTTAAATTCTGCCTTGTTCTCTCATAGGTTAATTTTGCCTACTTTTAAAGCTTTCTTCATAGAAAGCAAAAATAAATCTCTCCTGTCTGGGCCTTTTTTAGCTCTCCCAAGATTATCACTAAAATGCCTTTGATGTTATATTTTTGTCTGGGAAGCAGACAAAACTTCTAGATATCCCAGCACCCACAGGATGAGTCTGAATCCTGCTGGCCAGTGGCGATCAGGAAGAGCATTAGAGGCTCAAAGCTTTTGCTTGAAGATGGAAAGAGAGGTAAACCTAGCTGGCCTAGCCTCCCCCTCCACAGCCTCCCCCCCAAACCTATGACTACTCCTTTGGCTGTTCAGCAGTTCTGATGCCAAGAGTTACAACGGTGAGGAGTTGGGTTTGGTGAGTACAGGACTGGGGATGGAGTCAGCACTCTTGAGTGACTTACTGCAGAGCCTAGAGGAAGTTGTTTATACCTCTCCAGTGTTGCTCCTCACCTGCTGAAGGCAGAGGGCACGGTTTGCTTAAAAAAAAAAAGTTTTGCATCTACTTGTGTTACAGATGGGCACACCTAAATAATAATAATAAAAAAAGATCAGCAGGCTTGTAGTCTCAGTGCTTGGGAGGCTGAGGCAGGAGGGTCCAGGTTTGAGGCCAGCGTGTGGTAACTTAGCAAGACCCTGCTTCAAAATTAAAAAAAAAAAAAAAAAATTAAAAAGGGATGGGGGTATATAGCATAGAGGTAGAATTTCTAGCCCCTGGGTTCAATTCCCGGTAAAACACACACACACAACGTGGAGGTGTTAAGGCAGCAGATGGCCATATCTTCACCTCCTTCTGTGTCTCCGACAATGCAGCTGCTTACAGTTAACTAAACTGCCCATACCTGTCCAAGTCAAAGTTACCTAACAGTTGCCAAGAGCTTATTTCTCCTAAGCCCTTGGGTCTCTACTCGTGGGCTGCCTCGCGCTGGACAGGAGGTGGGGAAGGGGTGAGAGGTGGTGATTAGTCACCATCTACAGTGCTCACATCTTTTTCACATTAATACTGTTTTCTTGCCTTTAATCCTCTCGCATCCTGCAAGCACCCTCCTAGTTCACCGCCGCCGCGCCCCCGTCTCTAGTCCGGCGTGTAGGGAGCCGCCGAAGTGGGGAACAGGGTTTTACGTGTGCGAGACAGGTGAGGGCATTGGTCCCGAGAGAGACTGGGTACCCCTGGACAGGAGGCCGCAGTGGGGACTGCTGCCGCCGAGCCCTGGGTGCGCCCCGCACCTCCCCGCGCGGAGCCCGCCGCGCACGCGCATCGCGGTGCCCGCGCGTTCCCCGCCGCGCCGCCGACCCTCCCCCGCCCCGGCCCCCTCGGGAGCGTGCGCGCGGCCGGGCGCGGGCGCGGGCGCGGGCGCGGGCGGGAGGCGGAGGAGGCGCGCGCGGCGCCCGGCCCGCAGAAGCCGGCAGCCGAGCGCGCAGGAGGACGGAGCCGCGCGAGCCGCGCCGCGGTACGGGGCCGCAGTCCGGGGTGCGGGGGGACGGGCCGGGGACGCGCATCCCTGCCCCGGGCGCCCGCGGGACCGGGCGGGAGTCGGCGCCACCCTCGGCTCGGAAACTCTGTCCCTTTGCCCTCACCTGCCCCCCGGGCGGGCTGGAGTCCTCCGGGCGGTGTGGGGGTGCGGGGCAGAGGTCCCGGCGCCCCTTCTTCCCGCCGGACCCCCGTCGCCTGTTCTCGGCGCGCAGCCCTGCAGCTCCGCGGACGCGATAGCCCAGGACCCCGAGCCCTCTGTGCAGGGTCGCCAGCATCTTGGTCTGCCCCTCTCTCCCCTCCTCCTCCTCCGCACTGACCCCTCTGCTTTCTCACCCCGCTGGGCCTCCCTGCCCCCTCACCCCGCCGACACCACCCACCCGCGCCGAGCCCGGGCGGCCTCTTGCATCTTCCAAAGGGTTTGGGTGAATCGGTAGAAACAACTTGACTTTCAGCGATGCCAAGTATTCAACTTTAGCATTATCTCCGCGGTGGTAGATTGGCGTGCACAGTGCTAACAAATGCTTTCTGAAATTTCTTAAGTGTCTTGCTCCAGAGCGAAGTTGAGTTGTTTGTGCATGTGTGCGTGGGGGCGGGGGGTGAGCGCTGTAGCCGCCTTAAGTGGATTGTATAACTATATTTTATTTAGGTGGATGTTGCTCATGGTGCCAGCCAGTGTTATGGTAACTGGGCATCCCTGAGGCAAGGAAGGAGGGGTGACTTACACGTACAGTTTTACTGTGTAGGGATTTTTTGTTGTTTTTTAAACCACCTTGTACTTTCCACCCAGTAGGACCTTAAGGCATTTGGCATGTGTTAACTCGTTAGTTGTTCCTTATAGTTTATAAGAAGGTGGGGAGCATTACCTTTCCGTTTTATAGATGCAGAAACGGAGACAAAGAGCCAACCCCTGATTCTTATTGACCTGAAAGGAATAGGGACCAAGAGATTTAACTTAGAGTTTTCCTGGGCTTCGTACCCACTAAGTAGCCATTCAAAAGTATAGTGGAGTGTTGGAACATCCTCCCTGAGATTGCACTCACCAATTAAAAGACAGAGAGGCCCAGGCCGGCAGCTCCATGCCTGCAACTCAGCTTTGCCACAAAGTTGAGTGACACTGGACAAGTCACAACTTCTCTCTGCTAATTTCCTCCTCTTTAAAACGAGGGGAACAAAGGTGCTGTATTCTTTGGGAAGTTGTGTGTGTATGGAAGCTTGACTCCCTGGAACTGCAATCTATCATTGTTACTTGTGGACTCATAAAGGCCCCCAGTCTCTACTCCCTTGAGAAATGCAGGGAACGAGGCACTCCCAGAATGAATAACCACCTCTTCTTCACCAGAGACATCTTGAGAATTCACAACAGGCCGGGCGAGGGCCGAGAATTCCCGGGAGGAGGCAGGAAGGAGCCCTGCACAGGCGGCTTGACACATGGGCCTCATTCCTGCCTCCAGCTCTGACTCACCTTCTGACGCTTGGGGGAGGAGAGCTGCTTGGTATTTTTGGCTTTCCCCCATAAAACGGGAGACAGTTTCCTTCATTCCTAGTCTTCTCCATATCGGTGTGAACGTGTCCATGCTGAGTTCTCATCTGAAATTGTTCATGTTGGTTGACTGCAGGTATGAATTCTGTGACATTCCTTTATAGAATGGCATAAATGCTAAATAGTCATATCATAAAAAATTGGCCAGGTGTATACATTCAGCAGATCTTTTAAGATATTAGCATAAAAAACTAGCATTTGAAAAACATGGGCTTTAGGGAGGAGATTGTCTGATTCCTTTGCAATTGGGATTTTGTTTTAAGGCAAGGCTGGTTAAAAAGGGGTTTTCTGAATTTCACAAGAAATGCTTTAATCATTTTCTGTATAAAAAAGTAAACCTTTACCGGTAAGGTTAAAGCCTTCTTTTGAATCTTCTAGAAAGTACCTTCTGTGTGTATCTCTATCAGTTTATATTCCTTAGACTTTTCTCAGCATCTTCATAAATGTGTTTGCACCAAGTGATTTTAAACTGAAATTAATTATTTTAAAGTTTCTGGTCCTGTTTAAAGAGATTTTATTTCTGTCCTGAAAAGACAGCATGGTTTTAAAGTACAGCTGGTTGTAAAGTTTTATTAACCCTGATGCATGGTGGTATTTCTCTGGGCAACAGGCAAATGATCTCTTCTTAAACAACTTCAAAGTAATTGAATCATTATGGTCCTAGGCTTTACCCTCAGGTGCAAATGGAAACTTTCCCATTTAAAAAAAAAAAAAATCTAGGCCTACCACATTTATCTTTTCTTTGGTTATAAGGAGGCACAAAAGGGAATGGAAGGCAGGGAGAGTTGCTAGAGCAACTGCGGCCTGGGTATAAACTTACAGAGCTAACATTTAAGGTGGTAGCTTTATTATTTATGAAAGCTTCATGGGGCAAAGACAAAGGAGAGTGTTAATGGGGGCACAGTTCAAATCAGTCATTTTAGGACGTGGGCGAGTTAAAATTTATGTCAGCTGCTTATGGATTTATGTAGTAAGAATTTATTTAGGACTTTTACTGTGTTAAGGTACTGTGATGAATACTGGGTTGGAAGGCAAATAGGGTCCCCGACTTTATGAAAATTATAGGCTAATAGTGGCAATTTAGTGGGCGAAGTGATCTTTCCTCATATTGGCCAAAATGGTTGTAATGGTTTTGAATTCCTTGAAATCATCATTGTATTTAAATTTTTAAAATATTTTTTGTGGTACTAGGGATTGAACCCAGAGGCATTCTACCTCTGAGCTACACCTCGCCAACTTTTTACTTTTTGTTTTGAAACAGAATCTTGTTAGGTTGCTAAGAGTCTTGCTATGTTGTCAAGACTGTCCTCAAACCTGTGATCCTCCTGTCTCAGCCTCTCAAGTACTAGGATTATAGGTGTGCACCACACCCAGCTATAACCTCGTATTTATTTAATCTTTTTAGTTATGAAATATAACATAAAAATATAAAATGAATGGTTAAATTGATGGATTACTTTTGAAGAAAATACAAATGTAAGTAATCATTCTGCAGGTCAAGAAGCATCCTACTTCTGTTTTTCCCCAAGGACAGTAGGTACCTAGCCAGGAACTGTCTTTTTTTTTTTTTTTTTTTTTAAACAGTACTAGGGATTGAACCCTGAAGCAATCTACCTCTGAGCTATACCCCCAGCCCTATTTTTTATTCTTTATTTTGAAACAGGGTCACTAAGTAGCTGAGACTGGCCACAGACCTGCAATCCTCCTGTCTCAGCCTCCCAACTGTCCTTTTTTTTGTGTGTGTGTGGTATTGGGGATATAACTCAGGGGCATTCTACCGCTGAGCTATACCCCCAGACCCTTTTTTTTTTTTATTCTTTATTTTGAAACAGGGTCTCACTAAGTTGCGGAGTGCCTCACTAGATAGCTGAGGCTGGCCGAGAACCCGGAATCTCAGATCTCAGCCTCCCAAATGCTGGGATTACAAGCGTGTGCCACCATGCCCGGCTTCTGTCCTGACTTATATGGAAAAACTTTCCTTCGTTTTCTGTAGTTTTTACCTCCTAAATATACCCCTTCAAACAACATAGTTGTTTTGCTTGTTTTTCACTTTTGTGCAATAAAAGCAAGTAAGTATTCTTTTGGATCTTCTTTCCTTTGGTCAACATTACATAGGTACACAATGCTACATGTTTGTGTAATCATTTGTTTAAATTCTTGCAGCATGCTGTGTTTAAGATTCATCCATGCTGTTTCCTGTGGTTGTAGTTGGTTCATTCTTATATCAACACGCCAGAAATGATCTGTCCGTTGTTGATAGACATCTGGATCATTGCTGGTTTGGGGTAATTATGAATAGTCCTGGGACAAGTGTGCATATCCCCAGTTTTACTAGTTGACTCTTTTTCTTCCCCAAAGTGGTTGTACTAGTTTACATTCCTGCGTTGGTGTCTGCCTTGAATTTATAATCTGGTGTATTTGCTGATTAACCTCAGTATGCTTGCATAGTTCTTAAATGAATAAATTCAATGTCACCTTAGTAGTTTGATCCCTGGCCCATCATGTACTGGTGCATTTATATTTACTTGTGTTTAGTTATATGATTAGGACTCACATACCACCTAAGCACCAGAAATGGTTTTCCCACTGTATTTGGTTGACAAATACCCAATAGAATCCTTCCATTGATTTTTCTTTTTTCTTTTTTTTTTAACCAGACTAATATAGAACATTTAAATATGCAAAATGAAGTATAGAAATAAAAGTATTTAGAACCCAAGTCTTTTAGGTCTTGAGTGAATCCTCTGGCGAATGTGTGCCTTGCGCCCACCTCTGAAGGCATAGAGCTTGAGTGTCATGTGTGCAGGAACTTGGCCTGTCCTAATGAAAGTGCCTGGAGGAGGGATTCACACACACGCCTGTGTTTTGCATATGCCTAAGAGGCAGGGAACACAGAACCTAGCTCTACTTCCATGGCAATTCCAAAGTAACAATGCCTTTTGCACTACAGGAATAAATGACACTCTTTAACATGTATTTTTCTCTAAGTCTTCCTTTATATGTGAAAGAAGTAATTTACAGCTGTGTTTGATATAAAGAATTTCTGCTTTCTGAGCACACTTGCTTGTGTTTGGTTTTGCTGGCTGGATTTACATTTAGGTGTGTGTGTGTGTGTGTGTGTGTGTGTGTGTGTGTGTGTGTAAGCAGGAATAACTAAGAGATGCGAAGAAATGAGGTCATCTCGGGACAGTTATTAAATTAGATATTTTTTGAATTCTTATTGTGCATCTAGTATTTTATGAAAATAGTCCTAATCTATCCTTAGGGAAGAATGAAATATAATTCTTTAGTTCTACCAGTCATGGTTGCACACACTTGTAATCCTAGTACTTGTGAGGCTGAAACAGGAGGATCACAGGCTCATGGCCAGTCTCAGCTACTTAATGAGGCCCTCCACAACTTAGTGAAACCCTGTTTCCAAATGAAGAATAAAAAGTAGGGCTGGGGGTGTAGCTTGGAGGTAGAATGCCCCTCAGTTCAATCCCCAGTACCGCCAAAAAAAAAAAAAATCTTTAGTTTTACCAGATTCCCTGGGAGAACCTTTTTTTAATTTAAGCTGGAAGGATGATGGACGAGCCTAAGGAGATTTATTTATTTATTTATTTTTATTTTATTTTTTTTTGGTACTGGGGATTGAACTCAGGGGCTTTCTACCTTCGAGCTATACCCCCAGTCCTATTTTTTATTCTTTATTTTGAAACCGAGTCTCACTAAGTTGCGGAGGGCCTCACTAAGTAGCTGAGGCTGGCCGCGAACCCGGATCCTCCGGTCTCAGCCTCCCAAATGCTGGGATTACAAGCGTGCGCCACCACGCCCGGCTCAGGAGATTTAGAGTTCCTTCTTACTTATTCTGTAAGACATCTTGGAAATAGCTAAATTACTATATTTTCAAAGGTCACAATACTTTTTTTTTTTTTTACTTATTATAGTAAAAGTTTCTTTCAGATTCTGTAAATAATCAGAATTTTAAAGCCATATGTGCATAAATTAGAAGTTTCCAAGAAAAGATACCTCTAGGAGGAAGATGAAAAAGTATTGTCAAAGCCAGGTGTGGTGGCACACACTTGTAATCCCAGTACTTGGGAGGCTGAGACAGGAGGATCCGGGTTCATGGCCAGCCTCAGCTACTTAGTGAGGCCCTCCACAACTTAGTGAGACCCTGTTTCAACATAAAGAATAAAAAATAGGGCTGGGAGTGTAACTCGAGATAGAATGCCCCTGGGTTCAATCCCCAGTACTGGGGGAAAAAAAAAAGTATTGTCAGAGCCGGGTGTGATGGCACATGCCTGTAGTTCTAGTACTTGGGAGGTGAGACAGGAGGATCACTGGTTTGTGGCCAGCCTCAGCAACTTAATTTGAGACGCTGTTTCAAAAATAAAATAACAAAATAGGGCTGGGGGTGTAGCTCAGAGGTAGGATGCCCCTGGGTTCAATGCCCAGGTATCACAAAAGTAAAAATAAAAAATAATAAGTGTTGTCAGAACCTTTTAGTCTGAGTGATGGAGAAGTCCTACATGTATGCTTTTGATACCCCCTTGACCTTCAGCAGGTGCTGACGTCATAGCCAATGTCATGTCTTGGGCAGCCCACCCAGCTCACAGGGCACTTGCAGAGCAATTTCTCATCCCGTTCCGTTCCGTCAGCTTTTCCACTCCCCTGCCATCTTGAAGCCTCTGGACAAAGAGCTCTTTGGAAATGCATAGACAATTGCTGGGCATCGATGGCCTGTGGCAGGTTGTTTTTTTTTTTTACTTCTTAGGTTTTTGAGTTTGTAGGCACATAGAATCATACTGATTTGTTTGTTTTTGAGATACTAGGGATCAAACCCAGGGCCTTGAGCATGCTAGGCAAGTGTTCTACCCTGAGCTACAGCATTTTGCTTATGTTGACTGGTAGATATTTGTGTGGCAGAGAGAATGTGCCAAGCACCAGGCTTCCTCACCTGGAAGAGAGAGAGGTGTGTGTACTTGCTAGAAGTTTTGAGGAAGTCCTGGTGGAAATACAATCAGGGAGAGTACAGTCAGCACACAAATTACTTACAAATGTGAAATCAAGATTACTTTTTTTCTCTTTTCTGTATTGGAGATTGAACCCAGGGCCTTGTGTGCCAATCTCTGTATCCAGTCCTTTTGTCTTTTGAGACAGAATCTCTTACCAGGTTGCCCAGGCTGGCCTCAAAGTTGTGATTTTTCTGCCTTTGCCTCCCCAGAAGCTGGGATTACAGGTGTGTGGTGGTATAGCCTGTAATCTTAGTACTTGGGAGCCTGAGACAGGATCACAGGTTCAAGGCCAGTCTCAGCAATTTAGTGAGGCCCTCCATACCCTGTTTCAAAATAAAAATTAAAATAGGGCCGAGGATGTAGCCAAGAGGTAGAATGCCCCTGGGTTCAATCCCCAGCACCAAAAAGGAAAAACAAAATGCAGTTTGACTTAAAAAGTTAGACTTTTATTGCTTGACTTGTACTGGGGAATGAGCCCAGTGGTACCCTACCTCTTTTATATTGAGACAAGATCTAAGTTGCCAAGGCTGGCCTTGAACTTACAATCTTCCTTTCTCAACCTCCCAAGTACTGGGATTACAGGCATGCACTACCAAACCTGGCTTATATGTTGTTTTTTTTTTTTTTTTTGGTCTTACTTTGATAAGACAATAGTTTTTCAGGAGTTCATTAAGGGAGTAACCAGGATCCTCTGTCTTTGACTACTGTTAAGCTGAAGATGTGGTTGCTTCCCTTGTGGGGTGGCTCAGAAAACCCAGTTGCCCTTAGAATGCGGTGGGTCTGCTGTCTCTCAGCACGGGAAGGTGTATGGCCTCAGCAGGTTCCTCTGTGCAGCAATCCAAAACTGGATTGGAGAAAAATCATGGTCATCTATTAGGCCACATTCTGCTATGGTTTGGATGTGGTTTGAGTGTGTTCCATAAAGGTTCCTGTTGCTGAAGGCTTGGGCTTCATTGTGGCAATGTTGAGCAGGTGGAACCTTTAGGGGCTGGGGCCTCCTACAGGGTTATTAGGTCACGGGGGGGGGGCATGGCCTTTAAACGATTAGGGATTAAGGATGGTCATGGAGTCTTATGAGTGTGTATTTTATACGAAGAGCAAAACTGTCCCCTTCTTGGTCTCTAGCTTCCTGTTTTGCCAAGCTACCTTTTGCTCTCAAGTGTGCTCCCACCAGGATAACATTGTCATGTTGTGATAATAGCTAAGAGTGCTCTCACCAGAGCCTGAACAGATGGAGTTACCTGATCTTGAATTTTTCAACCTCCAAGTCTGTGAGCTAAATAAGAAAAGAAGTGGAATTGACCCCAGAGCTTTGTGCATGCTAGGCAAGCACTCTACCCTGAACTGCAACCCCAGCCCTTTTAATTTCATTTTGAGGCAGGGTCATACTAAGTTGCCCAGGCTGGCCTCGAACTTGCAATCCTCCTGCCTTAGCTTTCTGAGTAGCCAGGATTTACAGGGGTATGCCACCTTGTCCTGGTTCATCATTTCTTTAAGATGATAAAATTCAACCGGGCATGGTGGCACATGTCTATAATCCCAATACTTGGGAGGCAGAGACAGAAGGATCACAAGTTTGAGGCTACCCTTGGTAACTTAGCAAGATCCTGTTTCAAAACAAAATAAGTAAATAAAAAGGGCTGAGAGTATAGCTCAGAGGTAGAATGCCCCTGGATTCAGTTCATAATACCAAGAAAAAAATAAAATTCTAGCATGGTGTTGTGTTTTGTATTACTTTTATATCCCTGTTTTAGTTATTGCTGCATAATTCCAGAACTCAGGGGTATAAAATAACTGTTTGTATTGTGTTCACAGATTCCCGTAGGACAGGAATTTGGACCACATAGAGCGGGGACAACTTCTCTCTGCTTCACCTTGTCTAGGTCCTCAGCTGGGAGATTCAAAGACTAGGGGTGTCTTGGTAGCTAGGAGCTGGAGTCACGTTGAAGTGTCTTTACTCATCTATCTGGTGGTTGATGTTGGCTGTCAGCTGGGGCCTCAGCTGAACTGTTGGCTGGGTCACCCACATGTGGCCTCTCCATGAGGTAGTTCTGTTGGCCTATTTGGAGCTTCCTCATGGAATGGCAGCTGAGTTCCTAAAGAACAAGGTAGAAGCATGTGCCGTGTTTATAATCTCACCTGGGAAGCATCATTTCCACTGTATTCTTTTGGCTGAGGCAGTCACAAAGGCTTCTCCGGATTCAAGGGGAGGGCACATCAAAATGTCAAGATGACATTGTAAGAACTTCATGTCAGATGGGCAGTAAACATGGCCATCTTTGGCAGGTACATTCTGCTACTATCTGCAACAACGCTTGGCTTAGTATTGAACATGGCGCCAACCCAGTGTGTACACACTGTTGTGTGAGTGAGCCATAAGTCATTTATGTACTTTGCTGTGTGCGGACCAAATTTTAAAATTCCAGATATGAATAGGTTACCCCATGGTGCCCAAATGAAAATATACCTTCATCATTTACAGTTACTGACAGTTTCTTCTCTCTGCTACTCATTTTATTTCCACCATGGAAGATCAATGAATTTATCATGTGGAACTAAAAACCTATGCATTTATGTCACTGTCTTGACATGTTTTCCTGCTGTCTCATCAGCTGATCACCCCCATCTCCTCCCCCTGGCTGTGGTGTGTTCAACATCCAGCAACTGGCTAGCGTCTTACAGTGATGGGCTTTGGTTAGCCTCAGCAGATGCTGTGTTAATGGGCTGGTGTCCACAAGGGTCATTGACATGGTTGGCTTGGTCATGACTACACAGGCTGTTGCTTGGTAGTTTTGTGTCCCCCTGGGGGCATATCTGTGGCTGAACCAAAATGGTGACTCTGTCTTTAGCTTCATGTGTATTATACATATTTATCTTCATATGACCCCAAACACAAGTGTATTAGTTAATTAACATGATGGGAGAAGCAAAATGACCTTTCCTCTGGATGTCACATGCTGAGGCACTTCAGCCAAATTGCTAAGGCTTTCCAGGTGACTGACAGTTTGTGAGTATCGTTTACTTCCTTATACTTTAATGTAAATATTACATTTAACTGTTTGAATTTTTCTTAATGTTCTATCAGGAAGTTTTTTCCCTAATGTAAGATTGCCACATTGTGATTTTATTTTTATTTTATAAGAGTGACTATTATAACTTTTCTTCCAGTAGAACACATTTCTGATTTTTTTTTTTTAATGTGTTACTGGGGATTGAACCCAGGGGCATTTCACAAACTCTGAGCTACACCTCCTAACTTTTTTGATTTTTTATTTTGAAACAGGGTCTTGCTAGATTGCTTAGAGTCTTTTTTTTTTTTTTTTTTTTCAGTACTGGGGATTGAACCCAGGGGCATTCTACCTCTGAACTACATCCCCAGTCCTATTTTTTCTTCTTCATTTGGAAACAGGGTCTCACTAAGTTGTGGGGAGCCTCACTAAGTAGCTGAGGCTGGCCATGAACCTGTGATTCTCCTCTCAACCTCTCAAGTACTGGGATTACAAGTGTGCACCAGGGTATATTTCTGATTTAACATTGAAAATGAATGAGAAAAGTACTATTTATTTTTGACAGTGCAGGTTAAAATGCTTTTTTTTTTTTCTTTGTACTGCAGAATGAACCCAGAGACATTCTATCTCCAAGTTATACCCCCAGCCCAATTTTATTTCTTATTTGGGAACAGGGTCTCACTAAGTTGCAGAGGGCCTTGCTAAATTGCCAAGGCTGGCTTTAAACCTGTGATCCTCCTATCTCGGCCTCCCAAGTACTGAAATTACAAGCATATGTCATGACTCCCAGCAAAATGCTTCTATTTTTAAAAGTGGTTTAATAAGATTGTGGGGGGAGGGGGCTGAGGATTAAACCCAGGGGCTTTCTACCTCAGAGCTACACCCCCAGCCTCTCTTTTATGTTTTATTTTGAAACAGGGTCTTGCTAGGTTGCTGAAGGTCTTACTAAGTTGCCAAGACTGGTCCGGAACCTGTGATCCTCCTCTCAGTCTCCAATTATTGAGATTACAGGCATGCACTACCATGCCCAGCTCTCAGCCATCTTTACTTTTTACTTTGAGACAGGGTCTTGCCTGCCCTTGAACTTGCAATCCTCCTGCCTCAGCCTTCGGAGTAGCTGGGGTTATAGGTGTGCATCACTGTGCCCAGATGGCATTTTTTTTTTTTAAGAACCAGATAGACATTTACTCTAATAGAAGAAAACGTGATTACATAAGCCTTTTGAGTTTAAAATAGTAACAGTGTAGGCTTCTGGTATGTTTCCCAAGCCTCTAAAATTCCTAAAGCTAAGAATGTTTTGGTCAGATTGTTTTACACAGTCATCTCTAGCACCATTGTGGCCATTTACTGCTTGTTCCACATAAGAAGAAAAAGCAGTGGCTGGAATCTCACTTCTTTAATCGCTGAATCTAGTGGTCATCATTATTGTGTGTGTGTGTGTTCTGAACTGGCCATGACCCCAGGTAACGATTCTTAGCCATGTCACCCCTGTTCCAAGCATGGCTACCAGGGTTAACCACAGGGCTGGTGCCCATGTGCCAGGAGCCCTCCAGTTCGAGGAGCAGGCAGTTAGTAACTTAGGTATTACAGCCAACTGGGCAGACACGATTCTATACTTTGTTTAGCATTTAGTATTTGATGTTTATTATTCAGAGAGACCAGCATCATCATGGACAAGACATTTCTTGTAGCTGGTTAAAAAAAGAAAATGTCCAAAAACTAACAAGAAAACATCCCCCTAACCTTCTGGGATTGGTTTAGGGACAGCTCTTCCTTTCTATCTTTATTCCATCCCACCCCCATGCAGTCATGGAGTGAGTAACTTGGAAGGCTTAGTTGGACACCTTGGGTAGAGATGTGGATGCTCCTCCACATCCTCTCTGGCCAGCCTCACCCCAGGACCGTGTGCTGCAGCAGGAGTGCTGCATTCTCTCAGCGCCATGCACTCTGATCCCTCCAGTGTGGGCCAGGCTCTTCTAATACAGCGCCCTCTGTCTCCCAGTACACATTTACCAAGTTGATTTTGATGTACCTGTGATGTAATACTCGTGGGTTTTTTAATTCTTAATGATCAGGTTCTGCTAATCTTAGAACAGGATCCAACTAGTGCTTCTCATTGTGTCCATGCGGGGACTGCTCCTTGCCAGGCCCCTCTGCTGCAATGAGGGCTTTTCTGTGCACTGGAGGAAGCCCAGGCTGTGGCAGTGGTTCTGGATGCGAGGCAAAACCCCAGCAGCTCAGTTCACCTGGGCCCAGTGTTTTCTGTAAGTAGCATTTAAACATGTTCTTCTTAGGCAGGGATCAAGGCCCCTCTCCAGCACTGGAGGTGCTGGCTGGTGATGTTAAGAGTCCTGTAAAGCAGATAATGAGGACACAGCTGCCCTACCTCATCCCACAGAGAAGACATGTGGTCTAGAGCTGGGAGCCCAGACTCCTGGATCTTGTCCTGATTTAATTGTCTTCTCCAGGTTGCAGTTCATCTTACCCTTTTATTTATTTATTTTTTTGGTACCGAGGATTGAACCCAGAGACATTCCAAGCTATACCCCCAGCCCTATTTTATTTGTTTTGAAACAGGGTGTTGCTAAGTTGCTGAGCCTGGCCTTGAACCTGCGATCCTCCTGACTCAGTTTCCCAAGCACTAGGATTACAGGCATGTGCCACCACATCCGGCTTCTCACCCTTTCTAAAGTGGCATATTCCAGTCTCTACAGAGGGGTCAGGAGGGTTTGTCAGAGGAGCTTCTGTACCACTGCCCTGAGTGCTCCCTGGCAGAAGTTATTTTTCTAGAACTTGGGACTGGCTTTGGCATTTTAAGCAGGTTTGTTGGCACAAGACTGACTGGCAGCAGCAGGGACCGAGCATCATGTCTGTCTCACTTGGATCCTGCCCTGAGGACTCACAGTCTGTTTTCCCTGCAGCACCAAGTACCCTCTCACTGTTCGACAAATGGGAGGTAATAGCAGAGCCAGGCTTCCAGCTCTCTGCTACAGAGCTGCAGTCCTGGTGTGGACTCCGGCTGAAAAGGCTACGACCCTGGGCACCACTCTGGAGGGCATGTGGCTTCCCAGTCAGTGTGATTATCTGGGAGAACACAAGTCTGACTCTCTCCGAATTAGACAACTAGATAACGTATTTGGATGTTTGGTTAGCATTTTCCAGATTTACCACATTGAGAAGAGAATCTTAACAGTTTGAAGCCCTAATTTTTTGAGTCAGTGACTTTGCTTTCTAAACTTGCTAGATTTTGCCAGGGAAGGACCAGCAGACTGCCCTGCTGTAGGAAAGGATGTGCTCATCCAAAACTTTCCGCCTTGCTCACGTTTTTCATCCAACACACACATCTCCTTATGTGACTCCTCCATGTGCCTCCTCACGATGCCATTTCACCTGTAGACCTCCCTGTGTGCCCCTGTGGCGTGAACTAGTCATCAGGTGTGGGACCCTGCAGAGGGGTGTCACCTTGGGTGATGCAATACTGAGGCAAGTGCTTTACCGCTTAGCTGCACCTCCAGACTCTAAAGTTTTTTTTTTTTTTGTGGTACTGGGGATTGAACTCAGGGGCATTCTACCTCCGAGCTACACCCCCAGCCCTATTTTTTTATTCTTTATTTTGAAACCGAGTCTCACTAAGTTGCAGAGTGCCTCACTAGGTAGCTGAGGCTGGCGGCGAACCCGGATCCTCTGGTCTCAGCCTCCCAAATGCTGGGATTACAAGTGTGCGCCACCACACCCGGCTAAAGTTTTAACCTATCTTTTCGTTTTTATTTTTGAGGTGATGTCTCACTAAATTGTCCAGACTGGCTTCAAACTCTTGATCCTCCTGCCTTAGTCTCCAACTACAGGCATGTGCCACCATGCCAAGCTTCCAATTTTTATATAAAGTGTTAGAACATACCCATGTCATATAACATAGCCTTCATTCCTCAGTATTTAGGAAAAGGGAAGGCATATGTCTACGAAAAGGTGTGTACATGAACGTTCATAGCCCCTTTCCTCATAATAGCCTTAAACTAGAAATGCAATGGCCATTAATAGGAGAATAGATTTTTTCATCCATCCACACAGTGGAGTGCTATTCAGCACCAAAAAGAATGAATTGTTGATACATTCAACATCCCTGGCAAATGTCAAACTACACTAAGTTAAAGTCAGTGAAGCTGGGTGTGGTGGCACACACTTGTAAGCCCAGTATTTGAGAGGCTGAGACAGAAGGATTGCAGGTCTGAGGATAGTCTCAGCAAATAGTGAGACTCTCATCAACCTAGTGAGACTTTGTTTCCAAATAAAATAAAGTTGGGCTGGGGTGTAGCTCAAAGGTAGAATGCCCCTCGGTTCAATCCCCAGCACCACAAAACAAAATAAAACGCCAGCCAAGCGTGGTGGCGTACTCCTGTAATCCTAGTACTTGGGAGGCTGAGAGAGGAGGATCACAGGTTTGACACCAGCCTCAGCAAGTAGTGAGACTGTCATCAACCATTGGGTTCAATCCCTAGTACTGTTAAAAAAAGTCAGACTGCCCGGTGTGGTGGCACACGCTTATAATCCCAGCATTCGGGAGGCTGAGACAGGAGGATCCAGGTTCGCAGCCAGCCTCAGCTACCTAGTGAGGCACTCCGCAACTTAGTGAGACCCTGTTTCAAAATAAAGAATTAAAAATAGGGCTGGGGGTGTAGCTCAGAGGTAGATGCCCTTGAGTTCAACCCCCAGTACCGCAAAAAAAAAAAAAAAAAAAAAGTCAGACCAAAAATAATGTAGAATTACATTTATATAAAGTCAGAAAATGGAAACTGTAGTGATAAATAACAGATGAAAAGTTGCTTGGGAATGAGGATAGAGGACAAGGGAGGGGTGGATTACAAAAGAATGCAAAATTTTGGAGGAGGTGGATATGTTTATTATTTTAAGGTCATGGGATCGAGTATGTGTGTGTATACGAACTATATATCAGTTTTATGTCATTTATGCCTCACCGAGGCTGTAAACAATGAAAATTTAAGTGTGATGCATGCCTGGAACAGGTACACATTTTTGATGATGATCATGGGTTTTCATAGTGTTACATAAATGAACAAGGGCTAACATGGAAAAGAAAACAGAAACAAAATTTCAGTTTGCTCTCCTGAACTCCATCACTACCTGTAGTTGGCATTGGCACCAGCAGCCACATCTGCAGCCCTGTTTTTGTGATGCCGTCCTCATTGCCACATCCAGAGACCACACTCCCAGCCACGCCTGCACCACCCGGGTGTCAGTCAGTGGCTGCTCATCTTACCTTCACGGCACCTTGCTTAGCTGTTGTTCTTGCTGTGGCGTCTGGCACAGGTCCTCACACTCTTGGATTGACTGAGGGGACCAGGAGGAGACTGACTCAATTTTGCATCTTCTGCAGGCCCAGTGAAAGATGGGTGTTTGTAGTGCTTTGTATTTCATTGATGTATTGTGGTCTCT
Organism: Graphiurus murinus; assembly: GCA_004027655.1. Lineage (NCBI taxonomy): Eukaryota > Metazoa > Chordata > Mammalia > Rodentia > Gliridae > Graphiurus > Graphiurus murinus. The sequence continues at coordinate 29,848 of PVLC010017565.1, forward strand.
GAATCACCTCCTTTTAAAAAATCTTTGTTACTGTACCTAAAATTTGTACACCGTGGGTTATTGACATAAAGCTGAGATTTAGGGTAGTTCTTCCTCCTCCTCCTCCTCCTCCTTGGTTCCGGGGACTGATCCTGGGGGTGAGCTACATCTGAGCTATATCTCTAGCCCTTGTGTGTTGCTAGGGATTGAACTCAAGGGCATTCTACCTCTGAGCTATACTTTCAGCTCCCACCTTTTTTGTTTGTTTTGTTTTTTTATTTTTTCAGTACTGGGGATTGAACTTAGGGGCATTCTACCTCCGAGCTACACCCCCAGCCCTATTTTTTTATTCTTTATTTTTGAAACCGAGTCTCACTAAGTTGCGGAGTGCCTCACTAGGTAGCTGAGGCTGGCCGTGAACCCGGATCCTCCCGTCTCAGCCTTCCAAAGGCTGGGATTACAAGCGTGCACCACCACGCCCGGCTTTGTTTTTTTTTTTTTTTTGTGGTACTGGGGATTGAACTCAGGGGCATTCTACCTTCGAGCTACACCCCCAGCCCCATTTTTTTATTCTTTATTTGAAACCGAGTCTCACTAAGTTGCGGAGTGCCTCACTAGGTAGCTAAGGCTGGCCTCGAACCCGGATCCTCCGGTCTCAGGCTCCCGAATGTTGGGATTACAAGCGTGCGCCACCACGCCCAGCTCGGCTTTGTTTGTTTTGTTTAAACAGGGCTTAGTAGGTCACTGAGAGTCTCACTCCATTGCTGAGGCTGTCCTTGAACCTGCTTGAAACCTGTCATTCTCTTTTCTTATCCTCCCAAGTATTGTGATTGCAGGTGTGTGTTGTCATGCCAGGCTTACTGGTGTATTCTTTTTAAATGCTCATCAGAAATAATTGATAAACTATCTACTTTCTAGATTTATTCTAGTCAAACTTGATTTAGTAGTAAAAACCCAGGGGGATTTTTTTTGGGTGGTGTGTGTGTGTGTGTGTGTGTGTGTGTGTGTGTGTGTGTACACGTGTATGTGTGGTGTCAGGTATAGAGCTCAGGCCTCCTGCATGCTGAATATACATCTCTAGCCCCAGGTGTAACTCTGAGCTTCCTGACTGGCTGTGGTTTTGCCTCCTTGTCTTCCTGCAGATCTGATTTTTATCCATTGTAACCACTACTCAGGACTTTTTGGATTCCGAGCAAGGGCTCCAGCGCTCAGTGGACTCTTCAGCAAGTGAGTAGGTGCCACACTGCCTATGTAGAACCTGGGGGTGCTCTTTTCTGGTTGAGATCGCTTTAGACACTTCCCTGTGGTACCCAGGTGTGCATAATACACTACCCAGTGGGCACAGACTGTAAAAAGCATTGATTTTTGCAGTGAGAGAACCTAAAATTGCAGGAAACCAATAATTTCCTTTTAAATGGTTACTAATATATAAGCATTTTGTAGTAAACATCGTATTAATGAGGGAGTATAGACTTCAGATATTAAGCTAAATCAGTTTTAATTCCAACATATCTGAGACCAGTGCAATTAATTTAGGAACTGAGAATTGGCATGGCAAAGGAAAGTAAAGTTACTATTTAGTCATACCCAGCGTCAGGTTGAATCCCCTTTTAACTTATATAGGAATGAACTTTTTAAAATTGTGGTCTGGAAATTGAACTCAGGGACATTCTACCTCCAAGCTTATACCCCAGCCCTATTTTATTCTTTTAGTTTGAAACAGGGACTCACTAAGTAGCTGAGGCTAACTGTGAACCTGAGATCCTCCTGTCTCAGCTTCCAAGTACTGGGATTACAAGCCTGTGCCACCATGCCCAGCAGGAATGAACTTTTAAGACATGATCTTCAAATCACTTGGAATAATTTCCATGGAAATGTCATAGCGCATTACCCAAATTTAATTGGACTTTTAAAGTCCATAGGTTGGGTGTGGTGGTGCATGCTTGTAATCTCAGTACTTGGTAGGCTGAGACAGAAGGATTGCAGGTTCACAGCCAGCCTCAGCTACTTAGTGAGGCCCTGTTACAAAATAAGGAATAAAAAATAGGGCTAGGGGTATAGCTTAGAGGTAGAATGCCCCTGGGTTCAATTCCTAGTAACACACACACACACACACACACACACACACACACACACAAAAGTGTTCACATGTCACAAATATAGGAAATATAGGAATAAAGGGCTAAGGTGACCTGGCTTTTTGGCTTTTTTGCAACTGATCCAATTCAATTTCTTTTTAGTCCAGAAAGGCAGTTCATTAAATACATTCCCTAATGTGAGATCATTTTTATACCTTTGCAAGAGCTCTGCGTCTAGAATTAGGTTTAGGAAAATATAGCCATTGTAGCTATGGGAATAGGCAAAAAGTATATGAGGACATGACTACAGACAGATTGAAATTTCTGATTTCTTTCTAATCATCATGGAATGCTATTCCTTTTGGCAAGGGCAGGAACCTGCAAAACTGTTGTTCTTCAGGAACTGGTTGGGCATGTTTCTGTCTTTAACTTTTCTAAAAATAAGATGACTCTTTCCATTGAGTTTTTTGTTCTGTCACCACCAGACAGCTGAGTTTTACATTGATTTCATATATTGGTGTCTTAGGCTACTTTTCCTAACTGCTAATCAATAGAAAATGATTTGTCTACTACTTATTATAGAAAATAACTATTTCAAATCCTTTTCCCTTCCCACTCCACAAAAACTTGAGAATCAACTGCATTTATTTTATTTTTTTGTGGTACTGGGGATTGAACCCAGGGGCATTCTACCTTGGAGCTACATCCCCAGCCCTATTTTTTAGTCCTTATTTATTTATTTATTTATTTATTTATTTATTTATTCGGTACTGGGGATTGAACTCAGGGGCATTCTACCTCCGAGCTATACCCCCAGCCCTTTTTAGTCCTTATTTAGAAACAGGGTCTCACTAATTTGTGGAGAGCCTAAGTAACTGAGGCTGGCTGCGAACCCAGATCCTCTGTCTCAGCCTCCCAAGTACTGGGATTACAGATGTGCCTCACCACGCCTGGCTTCAACTGCATTTATTTTTAAATTTTTTGTGGTACTGGGGATTGAACTCAGGGGTGCTCTACCTCTGAGCTGCACCCCCAGTCCTATTTTATTTTGAAACAGAAACTCACTAAGTTACCACATGCTGGCCTTGAACCTGAGATCCATGGACTGAGGTGATAGGCATGTGCCACTGCACCTGGCATAAATCAGTAGTATTGAACGTACTGACAGACACCTGTATCTTGCAGGAAGGCAACTGTGGTTTTGGATTCCCTGGTGGAGGACAGCTGAATACTCTGGTCTTGCCCCCGATGACGCAAGTGTGATTGCTGGCATCTTCATGAGCTCCAGAGGTCACAGCACGCTCCCACGAACTCTGATGGCTCCTCGGATGATTTCCGAGGGAGACGTAGGAGGCATTGCTCAGATCACCTCCTCTCTCTTCCTGGGCAGAGGCAGTGTGGCCTCCAACCGGCACCTCCTCCAGGCTCGCGGCATCACCTGCATTGTTAATGCTACCATTGAGATCCCCAATTTCAACTGGCCCCAATTTGAATATGTTAAAGTGCCTCTGGCTGACATGCCTCATGCGCCCATTGGACTGTACTTTGACACCGTGGCTGACAAGATCCACAGCGTGAGCAGGAAGCATGGGGCTACCTTGGTGCACTGTGCTGCAGGGGTGAGCCGCTCAGCCA
>PVLC010017566.1:5000-33559 GCA_004027655.1 Graphiurus murinus
TGGCAAGAAAAAAATAACAATAACAAACAAACCAAATTGAAGAAACATAAGAAAAATAAAACAAAAGACGATTAGCATAGCAATAATCTTTGCAACGCTGGAATTTTTCCATACTCAAATTTATTTTTGAGTATGTTTGCAATATCAGATAGACAATTGTCTTGGATAGATATTTGTATTTTAAATAATTTAGCATGCAATTGACCAAGTCTTTGTTCATCTGAGAGAGCATGTATTTATGCTGTAACTATAGGACAAATTAGCTCTGTTGAATTATGTCTGAAGTTGTTTGTATCCAATGAAAAACAAGAAACATAATTTAGTTTGCATATTTTAAAACTGTTCTGCTCTTGCTACATATTTCTTATGTTATTGTTTCACAGCTTTATATTTAGCTACACCAAAACAAAAGATGACCACTTTACTTGTGAATATAATATTTTTAGCATATTTGAAATCAGATGTTTGTTTAAATTATGACTGAATAGCAGGCATAGGTTGACTTTTACTTTTTTTTTTTTCCTTTAAGGCAAACCACTGATATGCGGAATCTATGTTTGAAAACACAGTTTATATATTTGTTATTATTTCAAAATGCCCAGAAACATTTGCTTATCAGTTAGAAATATAACAGTGAGTTCAAATTACTGATTTGGGGTAATGTTTTGGTATTGTTTTCTAATAATAGAGTAAAATACACCCACATCATCACAGAAGCAAACATGTTTTTCTCTCATTTTATCATCCGTGCTTAGTGTTATCCAATGCTTTTGATTCTATCATCATTCTTCTAAAAACGCTTTTATTATAATACCACTTGGTTTCTTATAAAAGTAATGTTTTATTTTATGAGATTTAATTTTAAATATATGTACTAAAATATTGAGTATTTAACTGAATGGCTATAGGCAAATCAAATCAGTTATAAATTACAGTTCCTGTTCACATTAATTTGCATTTAATCTTATGATCAATTTTTAAATTATATATACCTTTTAAAGCAAGGTTTGATTACATAAATAACAATTCAGAATCAAAATTATGATATACAGAATAGGAGAATTAAGTAGAATATGGAGCATGTTTTTTCATTTATGGGGTTATATAACTAAAATTATTTTATTAGGAACAAATAAAAATCCTCAAAATGCAAATTTTCCAGGTGAATAGTATAGAAATGCTGAGGAGCAATAAAAATATTATTTTCTGTTGATTCAGATAATACTCTTTCTATTAAAATATGTAGAGAAATTTTTGACTAAACACCAGATGATATATTAACAGTAAACTTTTCACTATTGGGCACCACTTAAAATCTTTATTGCACATTATTTTTTTTACAAAAAAATGTTCTATTACATTTTTCCCTTTTCATCATTCCCTGCCATTTTCATGAAAACTTTATCATATTAAAAATTTTAAATCTATAGTTTTCAAATAACTACATTAATATTTCCACATTGATTAAATTCATTGAGTAGTAAATGATTTGAAGCCTTGCTTAAGATTATGAAAGCATGTGTTTTGAGCACTGGCTTTCATTTCAGTGTTTTCTTTCATGCTTTCCATGTGATCTCTGGAAATGGGGAATTGGAAGGGCTGTACTACTTTTGCATTAGTGCCACCCGGCTTTGGAGACCAGCATGAACACTGCTCCAGTGAGTCACCATTTTTGAAGATGGGCCAGATGTGTGGCTGTATCACAGTGGGCAGAGAAATCTCAAAATAACAGACCACAATCTGCTTGTGACTCACCAGTGTGTGTGTTTGTTGTGTGTGTGTGTGTGTGTGTGTGTGTGTGTGTGTGTGTGTGTGTGTGTTTCCTCAAGCAATGTTTTCGGCCAAATGGTGCTTTAAAATACTGACAATATTTTACCTCGGCTTGAATCTTGTGATTATCAACTGTGGATTTTCAAGAAAGATGCAAAAAGGCAAATGATTCAGAGCATATGTAACTAATTCAGGACTTGTAGTCAACAAAGAACACAATTTGGGAATCTTGCTGCATTAACCTAAATAGAACCCTGGGAAATAATAATTAAAAAAATATATATATATTTGTTGAACTAGTTGGTCTAATTAAATAATGGAAAGAAAAGCATCTGAATTTTTTTTCTTCTGCCATTATTATGGTCTTTCCTATAACAATGAGCTCCTATTTTTGTGTGTATGTGTTTATTCAAAGATAACAAAAAAGACATCAATCTCATTTCCCAACCCAGAGTGCTAAAGAGACAGGGTCATAGTTAGAAGTCATTTCAAAGATGCAATGATGGATTCATTTTTCTATTTCCCATATTTTTACTTTAATGCTACAATTTTACTGTATATTAGGAGAGATCTTTATTTTCAGTGTGTTTGATTGACATTTTCACTTCCTGTCTTTACTTTTTAGAAGAAAGTTATTGCCAGTGGCTTGGAGTAGGTTTCTGGCTTTCATAAAACAATCGTGAGGTAATCCCTTCCTGTAGGGGTGAACAGAAAGCATCATGAGGGAGCAGGTTAAATTTGGGTCTCCAACAGTTGTTTTAGTATATAAGAAGAATGAGAGGAATAGGTGTGGAAAAAATAAGTGAAATAAAAGAGGGAGCTTTTCTGTGAGCTGCTGCAGTGCTGCATGTGAGAGATGTTTTGCTCCTTGTTAAGGTTACGGTGTGGACCTTCAATGAGAAGAAGGATCAGATGTATTTTCCTCAGATAATCCAATGCATTTTATTTATTTTTAAAATTAATAGTCACATCAATTATACATTTCAGAATTCTAAAAGTATAAAACTATCTTCCTTGGACCTTCTGCCACTTAATTCCTCTTTTAAGAAGCAACAAATGTTTTAAATTTCTTACTTAGCCTTCCATTGATGTTTTTTATATTTCCAAGCAAATTTACATGTGTAAATATTTTTCTTCTCTTTTACATAAATGGTAGGCAACATACCCACTATTCTAGATCTTGCTTGTTCATTTAATATATGGAGCTCTTCTTTATTCATTAAAAAATGGAGTCTCTGTTCTGTTTTTGTGGTTACATAGTGTTCCATTTGAGTATACACCACAACTCATTTAATCAGTTGCCTATTGATAGATGTTTAGGTTGATTCCAATCTTTTACTTTAAAAAAAGTGTTAAGAACCCTAATGCAGTACTGAAAAGAATGTAAAATGGTGCAGCCACTATGGAAAAAAAAGTATAGTGGTTCCTCAAAAAGCTAAATATACTCAAGCATGGTGGCACAAGGTTGTAATCCCAATGAGACAGGAAGATCACAAGTTTGAGGACAGGTTCACCAACATAGAGATACTCTCAGCAACCTAGTGAGATCCTGTTTCAAAGTCAAAATTAAAAGGGCTGGGAGTGTAGCTCAGAGGTAAAATAGCCTTGGTAAAATCCCTTTACTAGGGATTGATCCCTAGTAAACTCTCTCCAATTTTTTTTTAAGTTAAACAGAATTTCTATATGATCCAGCAATTCCATTTCTAGGTATATAACTTAAAGAATTGAAAGTAGGGATTCTAGAAGATACTTTTAAAATACCTTGTGTATTAATGTTCATAGCAGCATTATTTACATTGGACAAAAAGGTGGAGACAGCCTAAATGTCCACCAGTAGAGGAATGGATGAGCAAAACACGATCTGTGCATACAACGAAATATTACTCAGCCTTAAAAAGAAAGTAGATTCTGATACATGTTATAACATGGATGAGCCTTGACAATATATGAAGTGAAATAAGCTAGACATAAAAGGGCAACTGCATGATTCTTATATGAAATATGTGGGAAAAGCAAATTTATAGAGATAGAATAGTGGTTAGGGAAGAATAGCTGGCGGGGAAGGGGAAAATAGATTTGAGTGCAGAATTTCTGTTTGTGAGATTGAAAACATCCGGGACATGGATAGTGGTGATAGTTACACAATAATATGAATGTACTTAATGCCACTGAACTATACACTTAAAAAATGGTGAAAATGGAGCCAGGCCCCATACTTGGGAGGCTGAGACAGGAGGATTGCAGGTTTGCAGCCAGTCTCAGCTACATAGTGAGGCCCTCTGCAGCTTAGTGAGACCCTGTTTCAAAATAAAGAATAAAAATAGGGCTGGGGGCATAGCTCAGAGGTAGAATGCCCTTGGGTTTGATCCCTAGTACCAAAAAAAAAAAAAGGTACATTTTATGTTATATATTTTTAGCCATAGTAAGTAGCCTTGTGCATGTGTGATTTGGTATGCACAGACTTCATCCTCTTGATACATTCTTAGGATGTGCAAATGCATATGCACCTACTTTTTTGGTGGTTATTTACCTTTCCACCAATTGTGAATGAAGTTAAAATAAAAATGAAATTTAAATTGTGAATGAAGTTTGATTAAATTTTCTCTCTCTGGCAGTCTAATTGATGAAGGATCAGTTGCTCTTTTTAAATAATAAAAGGAAGCTGTGACCATGAATAGTTTCCTGAGGGGCTGGAATTTGTATGCAGTTGATCTTGTGTGTTTGGAGGGGAGATGAGGCACATGTAATCTTTTAACCCACACATGAATGGAAGCTGTATTTGCACTGATAATGTGTGACGAATTGATGGTGTAATATGTTATTTACAAATTTTGAAATAGCCTCAGCTAAAGATACGTTAAAAGTTTGCTTATGTGGCATATATGATATTGTTTCAATTTGTATTTCCAACTTACTTCCTGGTTATTAATTTATCAAAATTTTAACAGTTAATAAGACAAAGCGCCAGCCTTTGAGGATCTTACAATATGATGGGGAAAGATAGCCCAGTAAGCCCGCAGCTGCAATCTAGTACAATTCAGGGGTAAGTGTGGATTGCTATAGAATGGGTGGGTCCCTACCCATCTGTGGGTGGTAAGAGACAAGGAAGGCTTTCCAGAGAGGGCTATCTCTGAACCACATCCTGTACAACAAATGTGAGTTAGGAGAGATGGACAATTGGAGGAATTTGTAAATCTTGCAAGGTGCTGAGGTAAGAGAAAGTATGGAAACTTGAGAGCATCCTAGGAGAGATGGAGCCTGGAATGAAAGAGTCCTTCTGATGAGCACGTAGCTCTACTACCTCTGTCAAGCCCAGAGCTGGGATGTGTCTGAAGTTCTTTTTCTTGCCTGTGTAGTTTCTCCTAAACCAACAGCTTGACAATGAGATTTCTCTTTCACTTTTGGTAAAGACATAATCTCAACAAAATCAAGGATAATATTTTCATATTTCAAAATATAGTATAGTATCTATAAAACACTTACTTCTCATTTCCCTTCTTTCTCCTAGCTTCTTAGATTTCTTTTTTTTTCTCCTTAACTTATTCTTTCTTAAAACCCTCCTGAAATCTCCTCTGAATGATCAGACCTTTCTTTGTAATTTTTCCTAGTTCTGCCCCTCCTCCCTGGCTTGTAAATCATGTACTTTCTCTCTAGGATCATTTACCGAGGGTTGATTTTGTACTGAATATTGAATAAAATATGCTGAAGTTACAAGGATGAATGAGATCAGTCCCTGTCCTCAGTTTAGTATTTTATTTAGTATTTTATATACCATTATTTCAGTGTTTATTACAAGACATAATTAATCTGACCGAATTTTGATTCATATTTGTAGTTTGCAGTCATTGTATAGTGTTTACACACACACACACACACACACACAGAAACTTTAATAAATATTTATTCTGTGCCCTGCACTTGGATAAGTTCCTTACAGCTAGTTTCCTAGTTTCTCAATTAACGTTTCTCAAAACATAACAGAGCAGAATGATAAGTTTTCCCATTTCACACGCAGAAAACTGAGAAACAGAGCATCTAAATAATTTACCCAGAGCTGAGTGTGGTGGCGCCTGCCTGTAATCCAATACTTGGGAAGCTGAGATAGGAGGTCCAAGTACAGCCTCAGCAATATAACAAGACTCTCAGCAACCTATCGAAAGCCTGTTTCAAAATAAAAAATAACATAAGGCTTAGGGTATAGCTCAAAGGTAGAATGCCTCTAGGTTCAATCCCTAGTAAAACACACACACACACACACACACACACACACACACACACGCGCGCGCGCGCGCGCGAATGCTCCCAGAGTTATGCTCTTAGGAAGAGGAAGAGCTGGGATTTGGGCCCAGAGGCCTTTACTTTTGGCTGTGAGGGCTGTAGGACTGACTGTATTCTCTGACATCAATCTAGTATATTATTCATAAAACCAACAACACAACTTTGGTCCATGTGTAATTTTGCTTTAATTGTCTCAGTGTCCCCAAGGTTCAGTGACCTGTACTTGCATGCCTTACTAAATGTGAATCTGCAGTTACATTGTAGCACCCAGCCCAAGAGCTGTAGACAACAAGTAACATCTCTATTTATCTAGCTTAATATGAATCAGTAGACAGATGTCTGCATTTGTGTGAGCCTTTAAATACCATGTGATGATGATAATGAAGCTTATTTATTCTGCTTACCAGGTGAGTTTCCAAGGTTTCTTGGAAACCATGGCATAAAGTCAAAGGGAACTTGCAGATAGTTGCAATGTGACACTTGATCTTCAGGGCCCAGATTTAGCAAGGCCTTGGAGTGCTTTAGATGAGGTCTACTTGAATTTGTGCACCTTAGCATCCCTACAGCCATGGACAGAGAAGCACATTGCCTGTGACCTGACAATGAAGCATGGAATGACCAGAGCATGCCATGCCTTTGAAGTCTCCAGCTTTTATCTTAAAATTAAATATTCATTTCAATAATATAATAATAGTTAAATAATAATAATCTGATAATAATCCAATAATCTCTGCATACTTACTTTAAAATGACAATGTTTTTTTAAATTTTTTTTTGTTGATGCATTGTAATCATCTATCTTGAAGTTCAGGATGATAGAGGCCTACATGGACGCAGTACTCATTGAGCCCTTCCCTGTTCCTACCACTCCCTCTCCCTCCCCAACTTCCCATGCTCAGCACAGTGATTGGCTTTGATAATTTTGTGTATGTACATCATATCCATTGAGGCGTTTCCCTCTTCAAGTCTTGCTTCCCCCTCCCATCTCCCTCAGTTAGGTCCCTTCCTTCACTCCTCTAAGATTTCTCCTTCTTTGTCTCGAGTCTCCATTTCTCCTTAGCTTCTGCATATGAGAGAGAACATCCAACCTTCCACTTTTTGTGACTGACTAATCTCACTTAGCATAATATTCTCCCATTCCATCCATTTCCCTGTAAATGGACATAATTTTTTTCTTTATGGCTGAGTAGAATTCCATTTGTATATATTCCATAATTTTGTAGTCCATTCATATTTTGATGGACATCTCAGTTCCATAGTTTGGCAATTGTGAAAAAACATAGATATACACTCATTACTATGTTAGTCTGGTTTCCATTCATTTGGGTAGATACCCAGGAGAGTATAGTTGGGTCATATGGTAGGTTCATTCTCACTCTTTTGAGAACCCTTCACACTATTTTCTGAAGTGGTTGCACTAATTTTCAATCCTACTCACACTGTATCAGAGTTCCTACTTCTCCACACTCTCACCAGCATTATTATTATTATTATTATTATTATTATTATTATTATTATTATTATTATTTGTGGTACTGGGGATTGAACTCAGGGGCATTCTACCTCCCAGCTACACCCCCAGTCCTGTTTTTTATTCTTTATCTTGAAACAGGGTCTCACTAAATTGTGGAGAGCCTCACTAAGTAGCTGAGTCTGGCCATGAACTCAGATCCTCTGATCTCTGCCTCCCAAGTACTGAGATTACAAGAGTGAGCCATACACCCAGCTTAGCACTTATTATTTTTTGTGTTTTTAATGATTTGGGTTAGGTGAAATCTCAGAGTAGTTTTGATTTGCATTTCTCTGATTGCTAATGATGTTGAACTTTTTTTTAATACATTTATTGGTCACTTGTCCATTTTTTGGTTGGGCTATTTGTTTTTTTTGTTAGTGAGTTTCTTGAGTGCTTTGTATATTCTAGATATTAGTCCTCTCTGAGAGGAGTAGCTGGAAAAGATATTCTCCCATCCTGTTGATTCTCTCTTGAGGTGCTTGATAGTTTCCTTTGCCACACAGAAGCCCTTCAGTCTAATGCAATCCCACATATTAATCCTTGTTTTAATTTCTTGTGCCTTTGGAGTCTTGTTGAGGAACTTTTTCCCCATACCCATATATTGGTCCTATGCCCTTTTCAAGTGACTGCAAAGTTTCTGGTCTAATTTTCATGTATTTGATCCATCTTAAATAGACCCTTGTGCAGTGTAAAAATGTGGGATTTATTTCCATTTTTTCTGCATATGGATAACCAGTTTTGCCAACACCATTTGTTGAAGAGGCTATCTTTTTTCCAGTGTATGTTTTTGGCCCCTGTGTCAAAAGTCAATTGGCTGTAAGTGTATGGACTTGCTTCTGAATCTTCTATTCTGCTCTTTTGGTCTATGTGCCTGTTTTTTGTGCCAATACCATGGTTTTTAAAAAATTTTTATTACTATGGCCTTGTAGTAGAGTTTGAAGTCAGGTATTGTGATGCCTCCTGCTTGGTTCTTATTACTGAGAACTATTTTGGCTATTCTGGATCTTTTGTTGTTCCAAATAAATTTAAGGACTAATTTTTCTAGATTTATGAAGAATGACCATGGTATTTTAGTGGGTATTACATTGAGTCTGTAGATCACTTTTGGAAGAATGGCCATTTTGATGACATATATTCTGCCTATCCAAGAGACAAAGTTTTAAATTATTTACTATCCATAAAATGGGCCCTACAGGGTGACATTATTTTTGCAACTCTGAAGACTTCCTGAGGACACCATCTCATCATCCTTCACTTTGAGGAATGCTGATTAGATACAACTGATGTCATCTGGAACATTTGAGGTGTAGTCATTTGAACCAGTTACTTTTCATGTCAAGTCAGGAATGAGAGGGTCCATGAGGTGATCTCTGCCTTTTCTAACAAATGTGTTTAATGATGGTCATCTGATGTTCCTGTGTGTCCACACATGTGAACTCTACCACAAGCAATGTGGAATCAATGTGTTGGTGTTTTTACTAAGTTAATAGACTACTCCTTGCCTTTAGGATTCTGAGTTAAAGTCACTGACTCCCCAGTCTGCAGTGTTCCCTGTAGTTACTCTTCATTGCTAAGGACTGGTTGTCTGTGACTTCCTCTGTTGTAGTGTTTTGCACCTGCAAGTGTTTTGTTTTGTTCTTCTTCAACGTGGATGCAAAATTCAGGGCCTCAATTAGTTTAATGTACCAAATCTACACAAACCATGCATTTTCTGAGTTTCTAATGAGTATTTGAGGACTTCAGTCTCAGTGATTTAACTAGCTGCTCCTTCTTCTCCTCCTGTCCTCACGTTTTATTGTACCTCTTTCTTCTTAAAAGCAAACAAATTCCTATGTCTCACACTTTGTAGTTTCATCCTCTCCCCTGAATCACTGGCCTTCAGTGACATCTTGCCATGCAGCATTCACCCACCCCATGTGAGCCCACTAAAGCATTTTCCCCACAAAGGCAATTCTCTAAGAATTCTCATACCAGCTGCTAGGAGAATAAAATGTTCTTCATCTCAGCCCCCTCCCCCCAATAATAAAGCAACAAAGGTTGAGAGTGATTTATTTTCTTTTAAAAAATAAATTAGAACAGACTCAAGGTTATCTTGGTAATAATAGCACTGTCTCTCTCCCTTGCATTCCAATATGCTGTCTTGAATGGGAGTGAAAGGCATGAAGTTACAGCTTGCTCAAAGGGGATTGAGAATAGGGGTGCTATCTGTGTGTTGCAGGGGACAAAAGGGCTCCTCCATTTTGCCTGATTCCTGACAAGTAGTTATCTAGCATCTGCTCCTACATCCCCAAAGTCGAATTTATAACCTCATAGCCAGCACATCATGCTTTGGGCAATACTTACAATTTAGAGAATTATTCTTTGTATTGAGCTGATATCAGGCTTCTGGAGCTTACATCTTTGTATTCTAACTCTATTTGCATGAATTCAGGCCAGACTAATTTTATTTGAGTTACTTTAGTCCAGCATTGTATATTATCCATCCTAAAACATGTATCTGATAAACCCCTTCCTGCCTAAAAGTCTTGGTAGCTCCACATTACCCAGAGAATAAAATATTACATCCTTAGCAGAACAATTTCCTTGATAAGTTAATTCTAACATCCCTTTCAATTTTTATTTCCCCTTGTCTTATATCTTCTCTCTGAGTTCTCCATTCTATAAATTCATATGTTACTTCACTTGTTTTTGTTTTGCTTTCTTACCATTGTAAATAGCTTCCTAACTTTTCCATCAAGATCTTAATTATTTTCCAGTGGTACTTTCACACTGAAGCCTTCCTTTATTTCTCTAGTCAAGTGATTTGCTGTCATCTCTCTGACCGACCCTTCCTTCCTTCCTTCCTTCCTTCCTTCCTTCCTTCCTTCCTTCCTTCCTTCCTTCCTGTACTGGGGGACAAACCCAGAGGCATTCTACCTCTAAGCTATATTCCCAAATCTATTTTTATTTTGAAACAGGATCTTTCTAAGTTACAGAGAGACCTCACTAAGATACTAAAGCTGGCCTTCAATCTATAATCTTCTTGTCTCAGCCTTCCAAAGACTGTGATTATATGTTTATACCACCAGGCTCCACTTCTGAGATTTTATTATAATTTTACACTTTTGATATCCAATATGGTAGTCACTGGCCACATGTGACTTTTGAGTGCTTTAAATGTGTCTGGCCCAAATCGTGATGTTCTATAACTGTAAATTACATACTGGATTTCATAGACTTAGTACAAAAATATAAATATCTCAGTAGTTTTTGATATTGATTATGTGGTGAGATGACAATATTTTGGTTATATTGGTTTTCATAATACATATTATTAATTTAATTTCACATTAAAAGCTCTTTTAGTATGGTGACTCAGAAAATTTAAATGATATATGTGGCTCACATTTTGGCTTACATTATAATTCTACTGGAACACTTAGGCTTGAAAACATACATGGATCCCGTGCTAAGCAACTCAAATTGTCATCATTCTTCGTGTGCATTTCAGTTCTTGCTGCTGGAGCTTAAGTTCCCTGTGGCCAGGGGCTTGTAACCTGCTATTTCTCACTACTCTTCTAAAATTCAGTGGATGTGCAATACATGCTAATGAAATAAAATAGAAAATGTTTTATCAGAAGAGGTCATAAATCCAAGTGCCTATAGAAACCTGGCAGGTAGCATAATTATATGGCATGAGCTGGGTTTAACAGAAATCTTAGTGTCAAAGACACACTAGGAGTTGAAATTAAGTTGATGGTTACTGTGGTCAACTGACGATTCACCACTGTCGTTTCAGAAGAACCCAGTGTAAGAGGAGTAGATGCTAATGGTGGAAGGTGCTGAGAGATCAAAGAATGACGTGAACAAATCTAGGATTACACAAAGTACAAATTATTAAAATGGAATGCATCTTGGGCAGAAGCAAGATAGGGGGAAGGGTTTAGTTCTGCTAAGCTAGACAAAGGTGGGTTGCAGCCAACTGACTGTACTTGGGCTTTCTCAGAAACTACTAATGTGTCAAACACCAGTTAAGGAGTAGTGCATAGTACAAAACACTTGGCTGACTATCTTAATGATTTTATTTACGCTATTAAAGTTTGGATTCATGTCAAGATCACCTGGTGGGCAAAATGGATGTTAACCACCAAGGTGGCTATAGTTGAGTCAAGCTGGATCCCTACAACTGTGGAAAGGGGGCAGTCACTCCTCTGCATCAAGAACATTATCTGCACATACAAATGTAGGCCCAACATTTCAAATTTTCCAATCTTTCTAGAGAAACTGGGTTTCTGGACTTTCATGTAAATTTAACTTTAACTGATTTTAATTTAACTGATTTTGATATATTGTCTTGATTCTTTTTTTGCATATTATTATTTTTTAAATTTTTATTCATATATTGTAAGCATACATCTTTGTTAGGTACAAACTGATAATGATATATGTGCTCACAATTCTCATTTGACCCCTTCCCCAAATTCCCACCCCGCTCCCTCACCCTCCCTCCCTCTCAAGTTGAGTTTAGTGAGTAACCTTGGTATACATTAGTGTGCCCCCCCACCCCCCATCCAACCCCTTCAGTTAAATCAACTTCTTTGCTTTAGAGGGTCTCTCCTTTTTCATCTGGAGACCCTTTTATGCCCCATCATCTCCCTAGCATCCACATATTAGGGAGAACATATGCTTCTTTACTCTTTGTGACTGGCTAATCTCACTTAACATAATGTCTTGATTCTTAAAAACTTTGTGAGGGCCAATGAAAACAGCCTGAAAGTGCCAGTTCTTATCTAGAGGGCCAAGTGAAATTTACCATCTCAGATTTACCTGAAGTACCATCTCAGAGAAGAGTGTAACAATAAGATTTATTATTATGACTTTGATCAAGAAGAGGATAGAATATGAGGGCTTGTATTTGTAGATCATTCGGTAAGCTATTGGTAGGTGGTATTTCCAAACATTTCCTTCTGCTGAATTTCTGAAGACTTTGGTACTTAATGGAAAAATGGGGGATACAGAATGTACAAAGTAAGTTCACTGTTATTGGGAGGCTGAGATAAGGGGATTGCAGGTTCCAGGACAGCCTCAGCAATGTAGTGAGACGCTCAGTAGACTTGTGAGACCCTGTTTCAAAACAAAACAAAGCAAAACAAAACAAAATAGAGCTGAAGGTGTAGCTTGTAGGTAAAATGCCTATGGGTTCAATCCCCAAAACCCCCTTTCCCTGCACATGGTTTACTTACAGGAGTATGAAACTGTCAACTTACTTCAAGGAATAAAATGTCTCATACTTGTTTGTAACTGATTAGAATTTAGAAAATGGCCAAACAATTTCTAAGTTTTCAATGTTCTTGTGACCTGTGTTTTCACAGAATAAGTCTTGTGGTTGACTGCTTTAGCATACAAGAAGTGACAAGGTTAGAAGGGATGGCATGTTCATTAGAATAATGCTGTTTTAAAATAACTGCTCTTTCTAAGATAGATCAGCAGAACCTCTGCCTTGATTTTCACTTCTTTGAAATCTAAAAGCAATAGAACAAGCAATGCAAAACAATTATGGCTTAGAATTGAATTGCATGTTGAACAGATTCTTATTAGTAATTTACTTATTTTTGTCATTTCCTAAACCTCAGTAAACTATAGTCATAACAATAACCAAATTAGCCTACTAAAGAGATCATTATTGTAGCAAATGAGAAAGTAAGTAAAGATATGTAACACTGCTTCAATTTCGATTTTATTTTTATCATCATTATTTTTTTCTGTGGTACTGAGATGGAACCCAGGGACCTTCTACCTTTGGGCTACATTCCCAGACCTGTTTTACTATGTTTTTATATGGAAACAGGGTCTTGCTAAGTTGCTGAGAGCCTATGTTTTGAGGCTGGCTTTGAACCTGTGATCCTCCTGTCTCAGCCTCTCAAGAACTGGGATTACAAACGTGTGCCATCACACCTGACTCAATTTTATTATTTTGCATGTAAGTTGGGGACCTAAAATTAAAGACTATATTTGCAATATTGTCTTTGAAAGTCATCCATCATGTATAAATGAGTATGAGAGATTTTTATAAAATTTTCTAAGCAAATAGGAAGAAAGTGCATAAGATGAATCAAAATAATGTGGTCTTCCTTTTACTCCGGAAAATTATACTGTGCATTACATTTAAGAATAGTTGTTATAGAAATGTGAAATGTATTCAGATAGTTAAGTATTAGTGAGTCGAATATTCATTCTGATTTGTGGTTAGCCTTTGAGTAAACCCCCAAAATGTGTCTGTTCCTCAATTTCCCCATTTTCAAAGTGGTTGTAATAATCTCATCTATTTGTTATGCATAAATATATACTTGTATAGAAAATGGTGACCCTCCACATGAATAGAACAAAGAACAAAAATCACATGGTCATATCAATAGATTCTGAAAAAGCATTTGACAAAATCCAAACCCACTCATAGTAAAAACATTGCAGAAAATCAGAATAGAAAAACATATTTCAACATCACTAAGGCAATATACAATAAACCCAAAGCTGACATCATATTGAATAGGGAAAAACTGCAAAAATTCCCTTTAAAATCAGGACCAAGACAAGGATGTCTACTATCACCACTCCTTTTCAATATAGTCCTTGAAACTCTTGCCAGAGCAATAAAAGAAGAGAAGGATATCAAAAGAATTCAAATAGGAAAAGCAGAATTAAAATTATCTTTATTTGCAAATGACATGATCCTATATCTAAAAGACCCCCAAAAACTCAAGACTACTAGAGGTTGATTAACAAACTCAGCAAAGTAGCAGGATACAAAATCAACCTAAAAAAATCAGTAGCTTTTCTATGTGCCAACCATGAATCCATGGAGAAAGAAATCCAGAAAACAATTCCATTCTCAATAAACTCAAAACCAATAAAATACCTAGGAATAAATATAACCAAGGAGGTTAAAGACCTCTACAATGAAAATTATAAAAGACTAAAGAAAGAAGTTGAAGAAGATCTTGGAAGATGGAAAGATCTCCCTTGCTCTTGGATAGGCAGAATAAATATCATCAAAATGAACATGCTACCAAAAGTGATCTACAGAACCAATGCAATCCCTATTAAGATGCCAATGTTATTCTTCATAGACCTAGAAAAACCAGTCATAAATTTCATATGAAGAAACAAAGACCCAGAATTGTGAAAGCAATTCTCAGAAATAAGAACCATGCAGGAGTTATCACAATTCCTGACTTCATATTATACTATGGTAATTAATACAGGATGGTATTGGCACAAAAACAGACACATAGACTAATGGAACAGAATAGAAGATATAGAAACAAATCCACGCACTTATAGTCAATTGCTCTTCAACAAAGGAGCCAAACACATACGCTGGAGAAAAGATGACCTTTTCAACAAATGGTGTTGGGAAAGCTGGTTATCCATTTGTAGAAAAATGGAACTAAATCCATACCTCTTATCCTGCACAGGAGTCGATTTGAGATGGATCAAAGACCTGGAAGTTAGGCCAGAGACTTTGAAGCTGCTAGAAGAGGGCATAGGTTCAACACTCCAACATATAGGCACAGGTAGAAATATCCTCAGCAAGACCCCCAAAGCTCAGTAAATTAAAACAAGAATTAATAAGTGGGATGGCATTAAACTAAGAAGTTTCTGCACATCAAAGGAAACCATTACTCTTAATAGGAGATCTTTACCAGCTATCTCTCTGACAGAGGATTAATATCTATAATATACAAAAAACTTTAAGGACTTTTCACCAGCCAAACAAATAACCCAATCAAGAAATGGGCAACTGAATTGAATGGACACCTCACAGAAGAAGAGATACAAATGGCCAATAGATACATGAAAAAATGTTCAACATTAGCAAGTATGGAGATGCAAATCAAAACTACACTGAGATTCCATCTAATCCCAATCAGAATGGCAGTCATCAAGAAGTCAAATAACAATAAATCTTGGTAAGGATATGGGGAAATAGGAACTATTCTACACTGTTGGTGGGATTGCAAACTAGTTCAGCCACTATGGAGATCAATGTGGAGATTCCTTAGAAAACTGGGAATGGATCCACCATATATTCCAACTATATCACTCCTGGGTATCTCTTCAATAAGACTGAAACCAGAGAACTACAGTAATATATGCATATCCATGTTCATAGCAGCACAATTCACAATATCCAAATTATGGAATCATTCAACAGATGAATGGATCACAATACTATGGGAAATACACACAATGGAATTCTACTCAGCAGTAAAGAAGAACAAAATAATGTCATTTGCAAGAAAATGGAAGGACCTGGAGAACAATATGTTAAGTGAGATTAGTCAGTCACAGAAAGTGAAGGGACATATGTTTTCTTTAATATGCGCAAGCTAGGGAGTAACTGGTATACCAGAGGGACTCAAGATAATGGAGGAGAAACCTCAGTGGAGCCCAGGAAGTGGTCTAGGGGAAGGGGAGGGGGAAGACTGTGGTTCATTATTGGAAATAATAACATCAACTGTGTGTACATATGTGAAAATCCCAATATCAGTTTCAGTCCTCTGTATGTGAAGGGGGGAGACAGGGAGATGGGAGCACCAAGTGCTGTGTGCATGTATGTCAGTGTCAACATGATTTACATTGTGATGTGCAATGATAATGCACCAATCAATAAAAGCACATAAAAAAAGGAAATGATGACCTTTCTGGCAAAGTGTTCTCAGATATGGGCAACTTGACATGGTTGTTATTTCCATGACATGTTCATATAGTGATCATATTTTGTAAGAGTAGGCTGGGGTTGCTTTATAGCATTTTATTTTTATAAAATCAGAGAACAGCTATTATATTATTACTTAGCTCCACAAACTTGTTATTAGATAAGAAACAATATACATTAAGATGCTCATATATCAGCTACATATTTACATAAATGATAGAATAATGACAATATGGGAACCTCTTAATGGAGGAAAATCTACATAGTACTAAATAACAAAAAACCTGATATTTTTCCATATTCCTTTTTAGTCTTGGTCCAAATGCATTTCTACTCCAGACACAGTTCTCTTACCTTGTGGGTTGGCACAATTGTCTCCTTTAGCATTGTGTTCTCTGGTTCCCATTAAGGACAGGATGCCTCCAGTCACACAGATACGCTTTGATTCTATTTATATAATTATTTATTTTGTATAGATGGAGTACAACATCATACATTTTTTTTGGCACTGGGGATTGAGCCCAGGGGCATTCTATTTCCGAGCTACACCCCCTGTCCTATTTTTATTCTTTATTTTGAAACAGGGTCTCACTAAGTTTCGGAGGGCCTCACTAAGTAGCTGAGGCTGGCCTCGAACCTGGAGACTCCTGTCTCAGCCTTCCAAGTACTGGGATTACAAGTGTGTGCCACCATGCCTGACTAAAAACATCATAATTTGATGGATATGTGCAGTGTGTAATATGCAGATCAATCTAGCTAACATTTCTATCTCCTTAAACATTTAAAAATTTTTGAATAAGCTAGTGATCATACAGTAGAATGTGGTATTTCAATACATGTATATAATACGTACTGATCAAATCAGGGTAATTAAATTTTCTATCTCCTTATCATTACTTTGTGTTTGGAGCCTTCAAATTTCTCTCTTCTAGGGAGTAAAAACAAAACAAAACAAAAACTATACACACATATCTATCTATCTATCTCTTTCTCTCTCTCTCTATATATATATTACTGTGAACTATAGTGACCTCACAGTGCTATAGAACTCAAGAATTTATTATTTCTTTTTTTTTTTTTTTTTTTTTTGTGGTACTGGGGATTGAACTCAGGGGCATTCTACCTCCGAGCGATACCCCCAGCCCTATTTTTTATTCTTTATTTTGAAACCGAGTCTCACTAAGTTGCAGAGTGCCTCACTAGGTAGCTGAGGCTGGCCGCGAACCCGGATCCTCTGGTCTCAGCCTCCCGAATGCTGGGATTACAAGCATGCGCCACCACGCCCGGCTAGGAATTTATTATTTCTATCTGTGTTTTGGTACCCATTATCCAACCTCTCTCTATTCTTCCCCTCCCCTCTAAGACTCTAATAATCTGTTATATATGTTGATTGACTTAAAAAATCTACATGTGAGAAAATTGGATGAAAGTTTCCATAATGTATATAAGGTCCACTTGGTCAATAGTATGATTTAACCATGATATTTCCTTGTTGATTTTGTGGTTGGAATGACTTTTCCAGTAATGAAAATGGACTGTTGAAGTCTCTCACTATTATTGGGTTGGATTTTCTCTCTCCCTTTAGATCTAATTATGTTTATTTTATTTTATTTTGTGATAGTGGGGACTGAACCCAGGACATTTGACCTCCAAGCTACACCCACAGCCCTATTTTTTATTCTTTATTTTGGAACATGATCTCACTAAGTTGTGGAGGACCTTACTAAGTAGCTGAGGCTGGTCGCAAACCAGTGATTCTCCTGTCTCAGCCTCCTAAATACTGGGATTAAAAGGGTGTACCACCACACCCAGCTAATTATGTTTATTTTATAAAACTTGATGCTCTGACATTACATATTTTTTGACAATTATTTTTTCTTGTTGAATTGATCCCTTAATTATATGTAGTGATCTTCTTTGTCACTTTTTATGGTTTTTCTCTTTAATTCTATTTTGTATAAGAATAGCTTCTCTTGCTCAATTTTGGTTTCCATTTGGATGGAATATCTTTTTCCGTCTTTTCACTTTCAGTCAGCTTATGTATTTATTAGTGAAGTGAATTTCTTATAGGCAGCTTACCATTAGGTCTTGTTTTTGTACCCAATTAGTGAGTGTATTTTTTTTTTTTAAATTCTGGATGACTATTTTTATTTCATATATATACATACACACTTTTATTGGTGCATTGTAATCCCACATTATTGGTGGATTATAATCTCACATCACAATCTCAATCTGACATACATATGTATATATATTTTAATTAATTTATTTATTTTTTAGCATGGATTTTTATACATTTCTTGGGTACAACAGGGTTAATCACACATTTTTGTTGGGTACAAGCTAGTACAGGTAAAGACATCCATGCACATATTTCTCATTAACCCTTCCCCAATTGGGGAAGTGAGTGTATTTTTTAATTGAGGGATTTAGTCTATTTACACTCAAGGTTATTATTAATAAGTACAGACTTACTCCTGTCATTTTGTAAAATTACTCCTTTTTGTTTTAAATATCTTTGTTCTATTCTTACTCCATACTTGCTTGTATTTGTAGTTAGGCAGTTTATTTGATTGACATGGCTTTATTCTTTCCTCTTTCTTTTTTGTACATCTGCTTTTCAAACATATTTTATGCTTTCCTATGTTTCCCTGATGATAGTTACCATTCTTTTGCATTTGAATGCAGATCTCTCTTAAGCAACTTTTGTAAAACCAGTCTGATGATGATGCTTTCTCATTTTTCCTTGTCTTGAAAAGTCTTCTTCATCTCTCAAGAAGAGCTTTGCTCACCTGGTAGGAAACGACCTAAGACAGGCACAGTCCTTCGTGCATTTTAAAATAAAAATGGGGTAGTTGTGGGAGCCCAGCTGGGCCCTTTCCCACTGGCAGTTGCTATCTGCAGTTATGAGCAATTATACTGACTATATACTACTCTGCTATGGCTACATTGGTGTCTCAAAGTCTGGAGATTGCCCCTAAGATGCGTAGATGAAAGACCCTCCTACTTCTTAGAAAGTAAATATATGACCCTAAAGGAGTATGGTTTTATGACTCTAGAAAGTTTGCTTTACCAGGCTTATGTTAAAAATGTGGGCTATACGTGTAAAACGAAGAAGTGGTGCTATTTGTGATCTGACAATGATTGATATGTCATAAATGTCTATGTAACCCTGTTGTACTCAAGAAATGTATAAAAAATCCGTGCTGAAAAAAAATAAATAAAAATAAATTTAAAAAAATAAAAAAAGAGAGCTTTGCTAATATTCTTGGTTGACAGTTATTTTTTTTTTCACAACTTGGGATATGTTATTCTATTTCCTCCTGGTATGTAGAGTTACTGCTGAAAAGTCTGCTATTAGTCTACGGGGTCTTCCCTTAAATGAGACCTGGAGCTTTTCTCTCATAATTTTAGAATTCTCTCTCTTGTACTTTTTATAGTTTGTCTATGATATGCCATATTGAGGCTCTTTTCTGGTCATCTCTATTTAGATTCCTATGAGCTTTCTGAATATCCATATCTTTCCCTAAATTGGGGAAATTTCCAGCTATTATTTCATTGAATATGTTTCCTATGCTTTCACCTTTCTTACCTCTTCAGGTATCCCCAAAATACAAATATTTGTTTGTCTAATCATGTCTAAAAGTTTTCAGAGGCTGTCTTTATTCTTTATTCTTCTTTTCCTTTTCTTCCAAAGACCTATTTTTAAGTTCAGATAGTCTTTCTCAACTAATTCCAAAGACCTGTCTTGCTTTAGTCTTTTTCTTTTTCTTTTTTTCTGCTGCTCGATTTAGTCTGTTATTGAGGATTTCAATTGACTTATTGAACTCTTCATTTCCAAGATTTCTCTTTGGTTCTTTTTCAAAATACTTATTTCTTTGAAGAATTTCTGATTCATATCATTCATTGTTTTCTGAATTTTGTTCAACTGTCTATCTGTATTCTCTTGAATCTAATTAAGTTTTCTTACAATCATTATTTAAATTTTTTCAGGCATTTCTTCAATATAGTTTTTTTTTTGTAGTTACAGAGTTATGTTCTTTTGTAGGCATTGTGTTAACCTGTCTTTTCATATTTCTTGTGAACCTATGTTGAAATTTATACAGCTGATGACTCAGTTATTTCTACCACTTTTAAAGGTGGCTTTTATAGTAACTGTTTTCTCCTGAAAATGTATTTTGGGATGTTGGTTTGGTATGCAATGTTGGCTTTAGTTCTGACTTGATGCCATAGTATATTTTTTCTATAACTCCTCTGAAATGTGTAGAGTTGGAGAGACCCATGCTTTCTGGGGGTCACATGGAGGTGGGGTTACTCTAGTGGCCCAGTAGCAGTAGCATACAGAGCAATGGGGGTGGAGTGCTCCCTGTGTGGTTACTTTGACTGTGGGAGTGGTGGCACTGGTGCTCTGGCACCAGCATCTCCAGCAGTATGGGGGGCATGTAGAACTGATCTTCAGTCTTGGTGGTGGCATGGGCCCACAGGTGCCTGGGTGCAGAAGGTGGCAGTGGTGGGGAGCTACTACACCTACTCTCAGTCCTAGTGATAGTGTGGGCCCATCAGCCGCTGGCTAATGGTGCAGGCCTGTAAACAGCTGCTTTGAAAATTGTGTTTGCAATCCTTTGAAATTGTGTTTATCTCTCCATTTGAACACATAAACAAACAAAATCTGAGAACAGATACTGTGGTATAAAAATCATTTAATGTATTTCCTTTACTGTCTTTTGGCAGTAGTTACCAAAACCTGATTCAAGGATACCAGAAGTTCAGTTTCTGTATATCTGAAGTGGGGTCCCGGGATTTACATTTTAATGAGTTTCACAGGTGCTTCTGATGAACATTCACATTTGGGAACTCTTGATTTATTTACCAGAATACTATAATATTCTCACAAAACATTTTAGAATAGGACACTTAGAGGTTTGCTATGCCAGGAGTAAATAGATGAGGCACAGTTCCAATTTTTATAACAACTTTTTCTCAGAATGAATTGGTGCATAACACATGTATCTGAAATTTTTCCTCTGTTCGGAATATTGGGCAGGATACTGAATCAATTAGAAAGAAGATGGTATGAATGACAATTGAATGCACTCATAATCTATAAAGAGAATGAGATCTCTCAATGGGTATTTGTGAAAGAAACATTCTTCAAGCCAATGGGAAAGGCTTCTTTCCTGGGATTTTGTGGATCTTTTGTTGAGAACCATGTGTTGCTGTGGAAAGTGCCTTGGACTTGGCATGAGATGCCTTGGTTCAAAAGCCTACTTTGCCCCTTTCCAGCTGAGTGACCCCTCCCCCAAAAGTTCCTTAATGTTTCTGAGTCTGGGATTCCTACTTGCTAAGCAATGATAAAACTAGCATGAGAAATGTTCTGACAGTTGTAATAAAATATTATTCATATTATGAAACTGTGAAGTATCAATTATTATCAATTATCAAGTATTGTGAAGTATCAATGTTTAAAATGATTTAAGATATTCATATATTATTTTGGAGTGTATTTAACATGGTATTTTGTAGCAGTGGTTCCCAAAAGTTGGATCAAGGACATCAGAGATTCTGGTTCAATAGTTGCAGAGGAGTATCTTTTTAACCTATGTTCCTTCTGAATGAATATAAAAATTGCACACTTTTCCTTAATGTTATGTGAAATGTACAGATAAATTTAAATTCATGACTAAATATTAGTGGCTATTTCTACAATATACATTAAAATTATACCTCCCATTCATTGCCCCCCTGATAACTTCTGAGCTTTTAATTTTGTCTTTTTTTCAAGAATACTTGATTTTAAAAGTGTTTAATGAATTATTTCATTTTATTCTCATTTTTAAGCCAAGCTAAAATATAACTTTTAGTTGCCAATATAAATACTTATCATTGCTTTTTTGTTCTAGTTTTTTTTTTTTTTTACAAAAGCTTGTGTATTTGCAAAATCTTTATTTTAGTCTTCTTATTCCCTTCCCTTTATACAGCCTTTTAGAAACCACCGTTATCTCTTTGCTGTGAAATTTATCTCAATTAAACTTGAGTGAAAGGAGAGAAAGGAAGCTGTTTCTGCTAGGGTTGACACATTTAGAAGGGTCTTTAGTAGGCACTGTAGCAAATCTTGTTCTATTTGATGAATACATCTTATCTTTATTTAGAGATTCAGTTAAATGAAAAGAATAATATTGAGAACTTCCCTGTAAATAATATTTTAGAGCCAAAAAATACCAGTTTGAGTAACTGATCTTTCCCCATTCATTTAGGGTTTTAAAAAAAACCTTTTTAATGGCTATACAAAATGTAAAAAGTTTACGTATGAATGAGGTTACAATGTAATGTCTGATATACCTACATTATCTCATCAAACATTTATTATTTATTTATGCCAAAAACCTTCAAAATTCTTTCTTCTAGCTCTTTTGAAATGTACAACACATAGTTGTTATTTATAGTGACCATACTATGTAATATAGTATCCCAGAGCTTCTTGCTTCTAACTATATCTTCTTGTCTCAGCCTCCCAAGTACAGGAATGACAGGTGTGCGCCACCATGCCTGGCTGATTTTATTCTTTTTATGGCTAAATAGTTAAGAATAAAATATGGTATTTATCTACCATATTTTCTTCACCAGTTAATTAGTGGTAAACACTTAGGTTGTTTTCTATTTCTTGGTTATTATGAATAGTGTTATAATGGACATGGAAGTATAGATTTTTTTTATATACTGACATCATTTTCTGTGGATATATTATTATAGATTATATGGTAGTTCTATTATTAAACTTTTGAGGAACCCCCATACTATGCTCCATGATGATAGAAATAATTTACATTTCCATCAGTAGTATATAAGAATTCCCTTTTCTCCACATCATCGCCAGTACTTTTTACCTTTCATCTTTTTGATATTACCCAGGGTGAGGTGGTTCTCATTGTGGTTTTGATTTGCACTTTTTCATGTATCTATTGTTTGTTTTTATGTCTTTTCATTTGTTTGAGAAATGTCTATTTGGGTTTATTGCACATTTTTAATTAGATTTTTTCTTTGCTGTTGTTTTTGGAGTTCCTTATATATTCTAGATATCAACCCCTTTTCAGATGTTATGTATTATAAATACTTTCTCCCATTCTGAGGGTTGTTTCTACACTCTATTAGAGTGTTTCCTTTATTGTGAAGATCTTTTTGTTTCATGTAATTCCACTTTTCTATTTTTGCTTTTATTTCCTGTGCTTTAAGGTCTTGTCCAAAGGGAAAAAAAATCCTTGCCCATTCCAATATTTCCCCTAGTAATTTCAGTTTCAGGTTTTACATTTAAGTCTTTTATTCATTTTGAGTTGTTCTTTGTAAGCAGTGAGAAATGGGGTTCTAACTTTATTCTTCTGAATGTGGATATCCAATTTTCTCAATACCATTTGTTGAAAAGACTGTCCTTTCTCCAATGTGTGTTTCTTAGTACCTTCATTGAAAATAAGTTGGCTGTAGATGTCTGGGTTAACTTCTAGGCTTTCTATTCTGTTCCATTGTTCTATGTATCTGGTTTTATACCAATATCATATCATGCTGTTTTGTTTACTGCAGCTTTCTAGTATGTTTTGAAGTCAGGAAGCATAATGCCTCCTGATTTTGTTCCTTTTGCTAAAAATAACTTTGGCTGTTAGAGGGTATTTGTGGCTTCTTATGAATTTACAATTGCTTTTCTCTGTTTACGTGAAGAATGCCATTAGTATTTTAATAGGGGTTGCATTGAGTCTGTAAGTCACTTTGGGTAGTATGGACAGTTTAATAACATTGATTCTTTCAATGCATGAGCACAGGGCATCTTTCTACTTTTTGTTTTTTTTTCAATTTCTTTTATTAATGATTTATAATTTTCATTATAGAAAGCTTTGACCTCTTTAGTTAAATTTATTCCTAGGTATTTTAATTTTTTGTAGCTAGTATAAGTAGAATTGCTTTCTTGATTTTTGTTTTAGATATTTTGATAATTGGCATATAACACTACTAATTTTTTGATGTTGACTTTGTATCCTGCAACTTTGATGAATTCATTTATTAGTTCTAATTCATTATCAGTTTTTTGGTGGAGTTTTTGGGGTTTTCTCTATATAAGATCATGCCATCTGCAAACAGTGACAATTTGACTTCTTTTTCAATTTGGATTCCTTTTAGTCTTTCTCTTTCTTAATTGCTTGGGCTAGGACTTGTCAACATTCATTATTATTTGTGTTCTTGATGATTGCCATTCTAACTGGAGTAAGATGGAATTCCAATGTAGTTTTTCTTATTTGCATTTCCCTGATTGCTAAAGATGTTGAAAATTTCTTAATATATTTGCTGGCCATTTGTATTTCTTCTTTTTAATGTTTAGTTCATTTGTTCATTCTGCTGTGCAGAAGTTTTTAATTTGATGCTGCCCCATTTATTAACTCTTAGTATTATTTCCTGAGCTTTACAAATCCTATTGAGGAAGTCATTGCATGAGCCCATATGTTGGAATGTTGACCAAACATGCCTTTTTTTTGTTGTTGTTACCATAGCTCTGTAGTATTACTTGAACTGGGTATTATGATACCTCCAGCATTGCTTTTTTTAAAATTAGAATTGCTTTGGCTAACCAGGGTCTTTTGCTCTTCCATATAAATTTTGGGACCACTTTTTCTAAGTATGTGAAGAATGTTATTGGTATTTTGATGGGGATTGCATTGAATCTGCAGATTGCTTTTGGTAATTTTCACTTTTCTGTACTTTTATTGGTGCATTATAGTCTCACATCATAATTTAGTTCATGGGCCTTTCCCCAGTTTCTTCCTCATTCTCCCTCTTCCCCACACAGGGTATTGAGATTGACACTGCTGTTCTCGCATGTGTCCATAATGCCCATGAAAGTGTTTACTTCATGATCCTCATTCCTCCTTCCATCCCTTTCCCTAGACCGCCTTCCTGGTTCCACCGGAGTTTCTCCTCCATTATCTGAAGTCTCTCTGGTATCCTAATTACTCACTAGCTTGTGCATATGTGAAATGACATATGGCCCTTCAACTTTTTGTGACTGGCTAATATCACAACATAATGTTCTCCAGGTCCTTCCATTTTCTTGTAAATGACATTATTTTGTCCTTGATTACTGAGTAGAATTCCATTGTGTATGTATCTCATAATTTTGTAATCCATTCATCTGTTGATGGACACCTAATTTGGCTATTGTGAATTATGATGCTATAAACATTACTATAACTTTCTGATTTCAGTTCCTTTGGAAAGATTCCAATGAGTGGTATTGCTGGATCATATGGTCTATCCATTCCCAATTTTCTGAGGAATCTCCACACTGATCTCCATAGCAGCTACACTAATTTGGAATCTCACCAACAATGTAGAAGAGTTCCTATTTTCCCACATCCTCACCAGCATTTATTGTTTTTTTGACTTCTTGATGATTGTCATTCTAATTGAGATTAGATGAAATCTTGGTGTAGTTTTGATTTGCGTCTCTCTAATTGTTCATGATGTTGGACATTTTTGCATATATGTATTGGCCATTTGTAGCTCTTCTTTTGTGAAGTGTCTATTTAGTTCATTTGCCCATTTCTTGATTGTTTTTTTTTAGTGTTTAGTCTATTTTATTCTAAATATTAGTCCTCTATCAGAGAGCCAGCTGGCAAAGATCTTCTCCCATTTTTTTTTCTTTCTTTCTTTTTTTTTTTTTTTTGGCACTGGAGATTG
Organism: Graphiurus murinus; assembly: GCA_004027655.1. Taxonomy (NCBI): domain Eukaryota; kingdom Metazoa; phylum Chordata; class Mammalia; order Rodentia; family Gliridae; genus Graphiurus; species Graphiurus murinus. Next base: position 30,980 of record PVLC010017566.1, read on the forward strand.
AGCCCAGGGGCATTATACTTCCAAGTTACACCACCAGCCTTATTTTAATTTGGAAGCAGGGTCTGGCTACATTGATGAGAGTCCCACTACTTGCTGAGGCTGTCCTTGAACCTGCAATCCTTCTGTCTTCGCCACCTGAGTACTGGGAGTACAGGCATGTACCACCATGTCCAACTGACCTTCTCCCATTCTCTGGGCTCTCTCTTTAGACTATTGATGGTTTCCTTTGATGAGTAGCCTTTTAGTTTAATGACATTCCATTTATTCATTCTTGTTTTAATTTCCTGATCTTTGGGGCTCTTATTGAGGAAGTTTTTTTCCTGTGCATATATGTTGGAGTATTGGACCTATGCCCTCCTCTAGTAACTTCAAAATCTCTGATCTAATTTCCAGGTCTTCGATCCATCTTGAGTTGACTCTTGAACAGGATGAGAGGTAAGGCTTTAATTCCACTTTTCTACAAATGGATAACCAGTTTTCCAAACAGCATTTATTGAACAGGCTATCTTTTCTCTAATGTATGTGTTTGGCACCTTTGTTGACTCAATTGACTATAAGCGTGTGGATTTATTTCTGTATCTTCTATTATGTCCTATTGGTCTGTGTATTCTGTTTTTGGGCCAATACCATGAATGTATCATTTTAACAATATTAATTCTGCCTATCCATGAACATTGGAGGTCTTCCTCAATGTCTTCTTAATTTCTTTCTTCAGTATTCTAAAATTTTTATTTTAGAAGTCTTTCACCTCCTTGGTTAGATTTATTCCTAGGTTTTTTAATTTTAATTTTTGGGGGACTATTGTGAATGGAATTATTTTCCTGATTTCTTTTTCAGTGGATTCATTAGTGGTGTTTAGGGAAGCTACTGATGTTCATTTATTGATTCTGTATTCTGCTATTTTGTTGAAGTTGGAAAGTCTTCTGATGGATCTTTCTGGATCTTCTAACTATAGGTTCATATAATCTGCAAACAGTGATAATTCAACTTTTTTTTTCTTCTGAGTAGGATCAATATTTTATACATCTTCATCAGGGTAGGTTTCTTCATTACACTATTAAAATTTTCTATATACTTATATAATTTGCCTCATAAGCTTTTGAGAAAAGTATGTAAACTCTCCCACTATGACCATGGAGTTGTCTATTTCTCCTTTTCATTGTCATATTTACAACATATTTTGAGACTATGTTTTTAGGTGCATACAAATTTAAAATTATTACATCTTCCTGGTAAATTGACTTTTTATTATAAAATTTTCCTCTTTTTTCAAGAATATCTTCATATCCTATCTAAATATTAGTATACTTAGAAAATCTTTGTTTTTTTTTTTTTTACCAGTGTTTAGATTGTGTGTCTTTTCATGTCCTTCCATTTTAAATGTCATATGTCTTTGTCTTTAAGGTGTGTCTCTTATGAACAATATATAATCGGATTTTTAAACTAAAAATCCAGCCTGGTAATTCAGTCTAATACAACATTCAATTTACATCAATTTACATTTGATGTAATTATTAGTATGTATATTTAAAATAAACCATGTAAAATTTTCCCTTTACTTATCTATCCTAAGTACCTGTATTATCTTAGAATCTTAAATAATGCACATTTATTATTTCACATTTTTTGTGGTTTAAAATCGTGAACCCAGTGCAGCTAGGTGGGACCTTTGCTTCAGGGTTTCTCACAAAGCAGCAATTAAGGTGCTGGCGGGGTCTTCAGTAATCTTAAAACCCAACCAAAAATTTATTTCCAAGCTCGTGTAGCTTTTGGCAACACTCAGCTCCATGTTGTTCCAAAGGCTCCAGTTTCCATTTGTTGACCAGAGGTTCTTCTCATTTTTGTTGAAACATGGGCTTCTGCAACATGGCCTCCTGATTCATCGAAGTATACAAGTCAACAAGGCAATAGAGAAAGGCTACTACCAAGATAGAGGTTACAATCATAAGTGATGTAGTCACAGAAGTGACATCCTACTACTTTAGCCATACTCTGTTGTTTAGCAGCAGTCACAGGTCTTGCACACATGCAAGAGAAGGAATTATGTAGGATATAGGTAGAAGGAGGTGGGGATCATTTTGCTTTCCTACCTGCTCTTTTCTTCATTCAGATTAATCTAGTTTCTTTTGAATTTCATATCTCTCTCCAGTTCCTTTTTAGTCATAAATCATTTGCTATTTTTCTACTGGTCTAGACATGAACACACTTAGTAAAAATGAATATTTTTATAATACTTTAACTCTATCCTTATCTTGCCTTTTCTATTATTGTTTTCATGTATTTTAATTCTACAAATATTTTGGGTCCATGTGATATTATTTTGATTAGTTTTTACAGTTAGTATGTATTTAAAGTTTCTCATGAAATAGAAACAGCAATATAAAGTTTACCATCAAACAAAAGCCCAGGGCCAGATGGTTTCCCAAGTGAATTTTATAAAACATTTATGGAAGAACTAATCCCAATACCCCTCAAACTATTCCGTGAAATTGAAAGAAACGGGACCCTCCCAAACACTTTCTATGAAGCCAATATCACATTAATACCAAAGCCAAATAGAGACAGCTCAAGAAAAGAAAA
>PVLC010017567.1:0-33552 GCA_004027655.1 Graphiurus murinus
GGACATTCTGCCTCCTAGCTATATTTCTAGCCCTATTTTATTCTTTTATTTTGAAACAAGGTCTCCCTAAGTTGCAGATGGCCTCACTAAGTTTCTGAGGCTGGCTGCTTGTGATCCTGCTGTCTCAGCCTCTCAATTATTGGAATTATAAGTGTGTGCCACCATGCCCGGCTTTCTTTTTTAATTGGTGTATTATGGTCTCACTTCATAATGATAGTGACATACATGCACACAACACTTGGTGAACTTTCCTCCACCACCCTTCCCACTCTCCCCCTTCCCCATACAGGTTTTTACAGTCAAAGAGTTTTTTGTTTTTTTGGTGGTACTAGTTTTGGAACCCACAGGCTTTCTACCTCCAGGCGTCACCTCCAGACCTATTTCATTTTTTATTTGGAAACAGGATCTCACTAAGTTGCTGAGTGCCTCACTAAGTTGCTGAGGCTATCTTCGAACCTGTGATCCTCTGTCTCAGCCTCCCGAGTACTGGGATTACAAGCGTGAGCCACCATGCCCTGTTGCAGTCCCAGTTTTTAATGTTCATTTTCTGAGCTCTACCAGAGGAAGATGTAGTTTTACTAACTGGCAAATTGTGCTAAAATCAGCACAGGTAGCACTGATGCAGCCTGTAAAATATTCAGCCTATTTAGATATTCAGGTAATTCCATTAGATTCTACAGTGCTAACTGGTTTTTTCTAAATGACTAACCAAGAATTCTGTGTTTTTGATTATTAACCATGGTTGGGGAAGTAGGTGGGAGAGTAGTAAGAATTGCCAAAAAGAGTCATACCAAATGGAATGTCTTTAAAGTATTTATATTTTTTAGATTTTTTTCCTGTGGAAACATTTTGAAATTATATTAAAAGATGATATTATATTACTGTCAGTGGAACCCAGGGGCATTCTCCCTAGAGCTACACCTCAGTCCTATTTTATTTTTTTATTTGGAAACAAGGTCTAAGTTGCAGAGGGCCTCTCTAAGTTTCTGAGGCTGGCCTCGAACCTATGATCCTCCTGTCTCAGCCTCGCAAGTACTGGGCTTACAAGCGTGTGCCACTACATTCAGCTATTATTATCTGTTTAACCCATGGACATTTACTTCTGAGCTGCACCCTAGCCCTTTTTCTTTTTTATTTTATTTTGAAACAGGGTCTCACTAGGTTGCTGAGAGTCTCCTAAGTTGCTGAGACTGCTTTCAAACCTTTGATCTTCCTGTCTCAGCCTTCCATGTACTAGGATTACAGGCATGTGCTACCATGCCTGGCTTCTTATACTATTTTAAATGGCTTTTTGTGTGGGTAACAGTGACACTGATTACTTATTTGTTTTTTTCTATACCTTTTTGTTGATACTTTTTCATTTTCATCTAATTTACCCTTGCAAAACGCAAAATGAAAGCAGTTGTGATAATCAATAATCCCTACCAGTAAACCTGAGTACCCATTTGAAAGCTAAAATCGTACCTGCCCTTCCGAATTTATTTCCATGATCACTAAAATGTTTGTTTAGGATTTGGCCATAAAAATTTGCTATTAGTAGCCACCTAAAAGATACTTAGACATAACCTTAAGAAATTCAATTTTGTGTAACAGTAGTTCTTCTGTCAATTTTGCAGTTCATTCTGAATCTAGACTTGCTCCACCGAATCAAGTTTCTGTACAACCAGAAGCTACACAGGTAAGAGTGATAATATTTTTTCAAGTCTGTCTCTCAGGTTAGGAAAGTCAAGTATACATTTGATCAGTATCTAAATCTTTTGTTACAAATTCATTGGTATGGGTAGTTATTAACCTTTTTTCTCATGATTACATTGTTTCTTTTGATGACTTTAAAAATTATTCTTGTTAATTCTTGTGTTTGTAATAGTTTATTAAAATGAAAGATGCTTTTTAGTTTTAAACTGAGTAGAATTTCAGAAGATATGTTTTAGACATAATTCTAAAATTTAGAATAGGTTTGCCATTTTGAAAGATGAGAGACTTTTTTTTTTTTTTTTTTTTCGGTACTGGGGATTGAACTCAGGGGCATTCTACCTCCGAGCTACACCCCCAGCCCTATTTTTTATTCTTTATTTTGAAACCGGGTCTCGCTAAGTTGCGGAGTGCCTCACTAGGTAGCTGAGGCTGGCCGTGAACCCGGATCCTCCGGTCTCAGCCTCCCGAATGCTGGGATTACAAGCGTGCACCACCACGCTCGGCTGAGAGACTTTTTTTTTATTTTTTATTTTTTATTTTTTTTGCGGTACTGGGGATTGAACTCGAGGACATTCTACCTCCGAGCTATACCCCCAGCCCTATTTTTATTCTTTATTTTGAAACAGGGTCTCACTGAGTTGCGGAGTGCCTCGCAAGGTAGCTGAGGCTGGCCGTGAACTCGGATCCTCCAGTCTCAGCCTCCCAAATGCTGGGATTACAAGCGTGCGCCACCACACCCGGCTGATAGAGACTTTATACTTACTACACTAGGGTTTATTTAGCTTTGAGCTTGAAAAATATATTTTTTCCAATTGTTAGGTTTTGTATCTACAAATGCAGAAAGTATATAGTAGTGATTCCTCTTTTCTTTAACAAGTATGTCTGTTTCTTAGTCCTGTCCATATTAGGGTTGTATTATTTTTTTCAATAATCAGTTCTATAAGAAGAACGAAACTGATTTTTTTAAACCTTTGTCTAGGTTCCTTTGGTTTCATCCACAAGTGAAGGATACACAGCATCCCAGCCCTTGTATCAGCCTTCTCATGCTACAGAGCAAAGGCCACAGAAGGAACCCATTGATCAGATTCAGGCAAGTTTTATTATCAGAACATATAAACTCGATGAGACACTTATTCATGAATTGGACAGAGGTATATTACCATTAATATAGTTATTCTTCAGGCCCAGTGCTTGGTACTGAAGGTTCTTGGCCAATGCTGAATAACTTAGTGGGACCTTCTTTTAAAATAAAAAGTTTTGGGAGTGTAACTGAGAGATAGAACACACTAGGATTCAATCCCTAGGACCACACACACAAAAAGTCTTTTTGTATCTGTTTTGCTTTCATGAAGTATTTGAGCCTATTATACAAACATTGTTGAGCTTATAAATATACAAACATTGTGTTTTACTGGAAATTGAGCCCAAAGTAGGCATTCTACCTACTTTGAAACTAGTTGTTGAGGCTGTCCTTGAACCTGTGATCCTCTTGTCTCAGCCTCCCAAATAATTGTTTGCCATCATGTCTGGCTTACAAAAGTTTTGAGTTAGTTTACCACTATTTGTTCACTTTGTGTTTAGGCTACAATCTCTCTAAGTGCAGACCAGACCACAGCATCATCATCCCTTCCTGCTGCTTCTCAGCCTCAGGTGTTCCAGGCTGGGACGAGCAAACCTTTACATAGCAGTGGAATCAATGTAAATGCCGCACCATTCCAGTCCATGCAAACGGTAAGCAAACTAATTCAGCTACCATTATGTGCCTAGCATGTACTCTGAATCATGGTAGATTCTCAACAATGTCATTTAACAGCTTGAGCTTGCATCTACTGTATCCGGTGTATGTGTTTAATTGGATATAAACTCTGGTAGAATTCTCAAAGGTATGTTTGAGCCTTAGTGTACCTGCATCATCATCTTTGGTAGATTTTACTATTTTTATTTTAATTTTGTTTTGTGTTGCTGGGGATTGAACCTAAAGGCATTCTACCTGTGAGCCCTTTTTATTGTTTTGTTTGGAAATAGGGTCTTACTAGGTTGCTGCGAGTCTTCTCTACTTGATGAAGCTGTCCTTGAACCTGTAATCCTCCTGTCTCAGCCTCCCAAGTATAGTGATTATAGGCATGTGCCACCATACCAGGCTAGATTTACTATTTTGAGTTAACAGTCTAAACATACAAAAAGTACACTTGAATAACATTCTTTTAACTATAACTTAGATTTAGTAGCTTACATTGTCCATTATTTGCTCTGTTTTTTTACTGAAATATTTCAAAGTAAAATTCACATGTGATACTTTACCGTGGTTCATCAGAAACATCTTTAAATTGGGGAATTTCTAGAAAATAATGAATACATTGCATCAGCGGGTCAACACTCAGGTTGTTCAGAGATAAATACTTAAAATACTTTTAATTAAAATGCCAATAAAAATGAAAGTTTAAATAAATGAACTAAATATTCAACTGAAAGTTTATTTTTAATTTGTGGTTCTAGGGATGAAACTCACTGGCCTGTGGCCTGTGGGCTTATACTCCCAGCCCTATTTTTTTTTGTTTGAAAATAGGGTCTTGCTAAGTTGCTAAGGCTGGCTTCGAACCTGCAATCCTCTTGTCTCAGCCTTCTGAGTACTAGGCATGCGCCACCGCGCCCGCCAGAGTTAGAATTCATAGATTAAATTTCTGCAAGTTGTATTACAAGAGGAACTAGCATCATTTGAAAAGGTTCTTATAAGCAGGGTATGGTGGTGCACGCTTGTAATCTCAGTACTTGGGAGGCTAAGATAGGAAGATCATAGGTTCAGCCTCAGCTACTTAGTGAGGCCCTCCACAACTTAGTGAGACCCTGTTTCAATGTAGCTTAGAGGTAGAATGCCCCTGGGTTCAATCCTCAATACTGCCAGTAAAAAATAAAAAAGGTTCTTATAGATGTAAAAGGATTCCTGCTGATTGCATGTCTTTAAGTGCATATGATAACACATATATACTTTTCCCATATTGAAGTACATTGAGGGGTATTGTTTTTGTGTGTATGAAACTTTTATAATCTGTTTTTACATATGAAGAAAAAACCAGCATCGAGATACTCCTTGTTGAAAGCAGACGATTAAAGGCATTAGTCATTTATTCACTTACAGGTGTTCAATATGAATGCCCCAGTTCCTCCTGTTAATGAACCAGAAACTTTGAAACAGCAGAGTCAGTATCAGGCCAGTTACAACCAGAGCTTTTCCAGTCAGCCTCATCAAGTGGAACAAACAGAGCTTCAGCAAGAACAGCTTCAAACAGGTAGGAAAACTCATGTCACTTTATTGGTGGCTTGCTTTCCAACAGTGTTAAGAGAGTTTAGGCTTCTGTAGTAGTAGACCATGTGAACTTTGCATTGCTAATCCTGAGTTCAGTTGTGTCCGTGTTTGTGTGTAAATTATGTGTAGTTTTGGAGAGAGGCCTTAGGCCTTTTTCCATTGGTCACTGAGCTTTTATAATATGCCTGTTTCATTGTGAAATTTTATTGGAATCAAACTTGTTAACTTGAATTATGATAAAGTTTACTTTTTTTGTGTGTGTTTGTGTGATACTGGGAGTCGAAACCAGAGATATTCTTTTTTTTTTTTTTTTTTTTTTTTTTGCGGTACTGGGGATTGAACTCGGGCATTCTACCTCCAAGCTATACCCCCAGCCCTATTTTTTATTCTTTATTTTGAAACAAGGTCTCACCAAGTTTGTGGAGTGCCTCACTAGGTAGCTGAGGCTGGCTGCGAACCCAGATCCTCCGATCTCAGCCTCCGGAATGCTGGGACTACAAGCATACGCCACCATGCCTGGCTGAAACCAGGGACATTCTAACTCTGAGCTATTCCCCAACCCCCAGCCCTATTGGAAACATGGTCTTGCTAGATTGCTGAGAATCTTGCTAAGTTGCTGAGGCTGGCCTCAAATATATAATCCTCCTGTCTCAAGTCTCCCAAGTATTGGGATTATAGGCTGTACCATCATGTCCAGCAAACGTTAGGATTGAACCCAGGGGCATTCTATCTCCGAGCTACATCTCTAGCCCTATTTTTTTTTAAAATTATTTATTTTGAAACAGGTTCTCACTAAGTTGTGCGAGGGCCTCACTAAGTAGCTGAGGCTGGCCGAGAATCTGTGATCCTCCTGTCTTAGCCTCCCAAGTACTGGGATTACAAGTGTGTGCCATCATGCCGGGCTCAAACTTTACTTTTAGTGGCTATTGTTTAGAGTTTGCTATCATGATACTTGGCAGTAAGTCATATAAATGAATAGGTAGTTGACTTAGTTTTTTGTGCCAGTTAATTAGTAAACACTTGTACATAAACCTCCTGTATTTGATGGATTAGGTTGAAAGAAAACCTTTTTGGCAATTAACATCATTTGTCTAGTTCCTATATCTGTTAGAATAATAATGTATGTAAACATTTTAGATTATTTAATTTGTAAGGAATGAATGTCCTTTTTAGGTCTTTGGTAATTCCCAGGAATTTAATTGGAATCTTACAAATAAGCAAATACACTAAAATCATAGGAGTTAATGCTCTGATTTTCTCACACTGGTTTTAAAAACTGTGAAATTTTCTAATTATTAATTTTCTTGATAGACCTATTCAACGTTGTACATGTTTCAAGGAAATTCTTAACAAATTTCTGTGGTATTCAGTATCTCTAATGAGTATGGTGGTTGGATCAGCTATAATTTGACAGTCATTCAATGCTCAGCTTTGAGTGTTAATACTGGGCTTCCTGCTCTTAGATTCCTTTACCTCATAGCTGTATCCTCAGGGTAGTTGTGGAATAGGTGTGTTTGGAACCTTTAAAGCTTGTGCTGATACACGTTTTTTCTTTTTTGCCATCTTTTCCAGATAGTTTGGTGACACTAATTACTATGTGTCGTTTGACTTGGTTGATTCTGCCCTTTGTACCATTCCGTTTGCAACAGTTTTGCTTTTCTTTTTTTGAGAGCGGGGTACTGGGGATTGAACCCAGGGGCATTCTACCTCTGATCTACAACACCAACCCTATTTTCATTGCTTATTTTGAAGCAAGGTCTCACTAAGTTGCAGAGAGCCTCACAAGTTACGGAGGCTGGTCACAAACCTGTGATTCTCCTTTCTCAGCCTCCCAAGTACTGGGATTGTAGACATGTGCCCTCATGCCTGGCTTGGGGATTGTAATTAAAGCTAATATATATAGAAAGAATATAGCATGAGTAGTGTAGTTGGGTCAATAGGAATTCAAAAGGAGCTATGAAGTCAGGTTTGGTGGTGCACACCAATAATCCCAGTACTTGGGAGGCTGTGACATGAGGATTGCAGGTTTATCACCAGCTTCAGCAACTTGGTGAGGCCCTCTACAAGTTAATGAGACCCTGTTTGATAATAAAGAATAAAATAGGGCTCAGGGGTATAGCTCAAAGCTAAAATGCCTCTGGGTTTAATCTCAAAAACTCCCAACAAGATAAAAAGTAAATGGAGCTATGACCCTTTGTCTTCCTAGGTATTCTCTAACTAGTATTCTCCTTGTACAATAGCTTTCTAAAACCTAAGACTGTATTTAGAGTTTCTTGAAGGTGTAAAATAGATCAGGTAAAGATTTTTCAAGATTCAGAACCTTTTCTCTCTCTTTCCTAAAGTGGGAGATTTGGTCAGACTAGTGGCTAATGACCATTGTTCCTTGTGTGTGGGCCTTCCTTTGTTTTCTTACCTTTCTTATCTCCCAAAGGTACTGATAGCACTGTTCCCCCCACCACCTTGAATTATAAACATTAGAATATAAGAAATGTACCTCACTCAGTATTTAATTTTTGAAAGTTTTTATATTTTAGAACTCTTCTCATTGTGTAAGGGGGTGGGTGTATATGCAAGGTAATGTGAGCCTTCTAGGTGCTAACCTTACCTTCAAATGGGGTGAATGCCAGTGTGAGTGCCATTTAATTGTCTTTTAGATTAGCTTGTCATTTTAAAGACTGTGAAATAGGATCAGGTGTTAGGAGCTATTAGTTGAAGGCTTCTGCTAAATTAGCTGTATAAATGACGGCATATTCTGCCCTATAGCTAGTTGGTTAGCTATGGGAGTGCATGGTTTTGTTTATTTCACTGAGTACCAAATGAAATTTGAAACAAACTTCTACTAAGGAGCTTTATAGTGAAAAGAAGTATGTAAATGGTAGCAAATTATTATTGTATTATTTCAGCATGTAAAGCCTATGTTAGATTTATTATGCTAAAAGGTAGATGCCTTTCAGGAGGTGATAGTTGTATATACCTTTTTCAAATTTGTTTGGAAGGATGGATTGTGTACCCTGCTTTCAAAGGTTTGGAATTCTGGAGAATTTTGCCGTCCTTAGCTGAATCTATGGGGAGGAGTAAAATAGGGACTTCATTAATGTGTAATTTTCCCTATTGAAATATAGATTTAAAGACAGATTTATACTTTAAGGAATCTATATAAGATACTACTTAAACCAGAAAGGATGTGAGATAACAAATGGTAATGAGTTGTGTGTGTTCAATATTTAAACTTTTCTCCTTCCTATTTTAGTGGTTGGCACTTACCATGGTTCCCAGGACCAGCCTCATCAAGTTACTGGTAACCACCAGCAGCCTCCTCAACAGAACACTGGATTTCCACGTAGCAGTCAGCCTTATTACAATAGTCGTGGTGTGTCTCGTGGAGGTTCCCGTGGTGCTAGAGGCTTGATGAATGGATACCGGGGCCCTGCCAATGGATTCAGAGGTAAAAAACAAACAAACAAGCAAGTTCTGAGATGACTTTTTACTTAGTTGAAGTTCTTTTTGGATTTGTAATATATATAGAAATATGTCATACTGGTTTTGGGAAAGATGTCTCCACATTAGCCTCTTAGGTACAATTCAAAAATTTTAATTCTGTTTAGATTTAGTTATTTAAATGTAACTATTGAGCCGGGCGTGGTGGTGCACGCTTGTAATCCCAGCATTCGGGAGGCTGAGACTGGAGAATCCAGATTCGCGGCCAGCCTCGGCTACCTAGTGAGGTCCTCCACAACTTAGTGAGACCCTGTTTCAAAATAAAGAATAAAAAATAGGGCTGGGGGTGTAGCTTGGAAGTAGAATGCCCCTGAGTTCAACCCCCAATATCGCAAAATAAATAAAAAAATAAATAAATAAAAATAAATGTAACTATTGAGAATTTTTTTTTTTGTCAAATCTGCAGTCTTGAGGGATAATTGTCTTTAATGTGTCACTAGACTCTATGGGGATTGTGTGTGTGTGTGTGTGTGTGTGTTTCTCCATAGGTTGGTAAAAATTGCTTAGAAGACCAAGGCAGTTGGAACATATAGATGTTTATAAACAGATTGGATCAGAATAGGGCATTAGAAAATAATTTGAACAACTAGCATGGCGTATAATTTTCCAGTTCTTTCCTTTATCATTAATAAGAAAGTATATTTCCAGCTGGGCGTGGTGGCGCACGCTTGTAATCCCAGCACTTGGGGAGGCTGAGACCAGGAGGCACTTGGGAGGCTGAGACCAGGAGGATCTGGGTTTGTGGCCAGCTTCAGCTATTTAGTGAGGCTCTCTACAACTTAGTGACACCCCGTTTCACAATAAAGAATAAAAAGTAGGACTGGGTGTGTAACTCAGAGGTAGATGCCCTAGGTTCAATTCTTAGGACCCCCCTCCCCCCCCAAAAAAAGTAAATTTCCTTGTGAAGAAAATTAATTACTTTTTTGTCCTAAATTTCAGGAGGATATGATGGTTACCGCCCTTCATTCTCTAACACTCCAAGCAGTGGTTATACACAGTCTCAGTTCAGTGCTCCCCGGGATTATTCTGGCTATCAGCGGGTAGGTAAATACAGTATGGATCTCAGTAACTAATTTGGGATTGATTTTGTGATGTCTAAGATTTTTTTAATAAAAAAATTATGACTTTGGTTTTTCTTAGCATGTAGTATACTTATTTAATAAGTCAGACAGTGATTTTAAAGAGCAGAGAAATGTACCTCATTGAATATTCTTGTGAACAATAATTATAGAATAAAATAATAGAAGTATAGTAATTACAGAATAATTTAGATGTGATGTATTGGAATGTCTTAATGTGGAATTCTATATTCTGCAAATGTTACATTGTAAAAATAGAGCATTTTTTTTTTAATTACCTTCTTTTCAATACTAACTAGCTTGTCTTTTAGGATGGATATCAGCAGAATTTCAAGCGAGGCTCTGGGCAGAGTGGACCACGGGGAGCCCCACGAGGTAATATTTTGTGGTGGTGATCCTAAGCTCCTAAGTGGAGCTTCTGTTCTGGCCTTGGAAGAGCTGTTCATAGTCTGCATGTAGGTTACATGTTAGGAATACATTTATCTTTTCCAGACTTGTTGCTAGGGATTAAATGAAATGCTCTGTTTCTAAAACTTAGTCTTGAATCCAAATTTTAATTTTTGAATGACTTTCCCTGTTACTATATAAACTGTCTTAAAAATCAGAACATTTTCTCTTCCTCAGAAAAAGTGTTTTTCCAACCGAAAATTATTTTTCAGGTCCTAAAACCTGCCAAATGTTTTTAGGAAGTACTTACTAAAACATTTTTGTAAGACTTTTTTGGAATGAAATTGAACATTTATATAAATTTATTATTCCTCTTTCATTTTTGAAACATGCATATTATATTTTAGGACCAGAAACCCTTTAATGGCCAGATAAGCCATAGTTATATTTAGAGAACCATTTAGAAGTGATAAAACTAATTGAAATTCTTTAAGACCACTATTAAAGATCTAAATATCAAGTTATTTCTCACAATAATAAAGGAACCCGAATTCTTACTTATTGAACGTTACTTAAAAACTAGATTTTAAGAGTTTCTTGTCTATCTCTTACAAGTAGAGAATTACTCCTATTTGGGCAAGAAGTTAACCTATTTAAAATTAGAACTAGCATTTCATATAATCTGAAGTTCTAAATGGTTCTCTGATGTGAGTGAGGTTAAACATCAAATAGTTTTCCTCTAGGTATTGGCCATGACCTGTATAAAATGTATATTAAGGAGGAATTACAGAGTACTTTGATTTGAATGCTAGTAGTAATTGGCCAGCAAAAAGGTGCATTTTTTAAAAAAAAAGTTAATGGATCACTTGGGAATTACTGATTTGACTAGCCGTATCAAAGGTTATTTGCATGTGAATGTGGGTTATGTTCTTTCCCAACTTGTAGCATATTCTATGAAAGCTGAGTTAATTGATAGCTAAAAATATGTTTTAATAGCATGTAAAAAGTTATTTTTCTGTTACAAGTCATTATACAATTTTGAATGTTATGTAGTTTCTTTTTTAACAGTTTAGGTAATAAGGTCTGTTTTCATTCTGGTGCTTTTATTAATTTTGATAGTATGATGTTACTACTGAAATGTAAGCTAGAGTGTATACTAGAATGTAAGCTCCATGAGAGCAGGTACCTTGTTTGTCTTCACTGCTGTATCTATTCTCAACGCCTGGTGACAGTGCTGAACACATAGTAGGCACTCAATAAATACTTGTTGAATGAATGAATGAATGAGTACTGGTGGAATACTCCCATTAGCTTTACTCTTCTTTTAGCTAGAGAACATGAGCAAATTTGCGCATGACAACTCCAGGACAGGTGAAACTTGAACACTGAAGAATTGACCTCTTAAACCTAATAATGTGACAAGCTGCCCACATGCTTCTTGACTTCAGATGAAAATCTGCTTGAAGGCAAAACATATTATAATATTTGAAAGAAAAATCAAATGCCATTTTTGTCTTCTAGGTCGTGGAGGGCCCCCAAGACCCAACAGAGGGATGCCGCAAATGAACACTCAGCAAGTGAATTAATCTGATTCACAGGATTATGTTTAATCGCCAAAAACACACTGGCCAGTGTACCATAATATGTTACCAGAAGAGTTATTATCTATTTGTTCTCCCTTTCAGGAAACTTATTGTAAAGGGACTGTTTTCATCCCATAAAGACAGGACTACAATTGTCAGCTTTATATTACCTGGATATGGAAGGAAACTATTTTTACTCTGCATGTTCTGTCCTAAGCGTCATCTTGAGCCTTGCACATAATACTCAGATTCCTCACCCTTGCTTAGGAGTAAAACACAATATACTTTACGGGGTGATAATATCTCCATAGTTACTTGAAATGGCTTGGAAAAAAAGCAAGTTTGAACTTTTTGATTTTGGATAAAATCTACAAAATCAGCCCTAGAGTTATTCAGTGGTAATTGAAAAAACTAAAATATTTTCCTTGAAAGGAAGATGGAAAGAGTGGAGTGTGATTTGGCAGAACAACTACATTTCACAGCTTTTCCAGTTAAATTGGAGCACAACATTTAGATGCATACCAAATTACGCATGGGTCCCTAGTCACACGTGTAAGTCTGGCTTTGACACAGCTCTTACTCATCTGGCCAAATAACTGTGATTAAAAACACATGTAAATTGCTTTTTAACAGCTGATACTGTATAAGACAAAGCCAATATGCAGGCTTTGATTGGCACTTTTTGAAAAATATGCAACAAATATGGGTATATAATCTGGATGGGCCGCTTCTGTACTTAATGTGAAATATTTAGATACTTTTTGAACACTTAACAGTTTCTTTGAGACAATGACTTTCATAAAGATTGGTAATATATATCATTCTTTATGAAATGTACATTGCCACCACTAATCTTTGGATCTTGCTGTATTGTCATCTAAATTGGCACAGGTACCGATGAAAACCTCTAATGGAAAATCATAACACTCTTGGTCACATGTTTTTCCTGCAGCTTGAAAGTTTTTAAAAGAAAAAGGTATCAAATGCCTGCTGCTACCACCCTTTTAAATTGCTATCTTTTGAAAAGCACCAGTACATGTTTTAGATTGGTTTCCCTGTTTTAGGGAAATGACAGGAGCTTCAGTTCTAATGGTATAAGCAAAGCAAATAAAACGTGTTTATAAAAGTTGTATCTTGAAACACTGGTGTTCAACAGCTAGCAGCTTATGTGATTCATCCCATGCATTGTTAGTGTTACAAATTTTATGGTTATTTCCAGCAGCTATTTCTATGATACTTGCACTTACCGTTTGTCTAATATAAGCCTGTTCGAATTCTCCTTTTTTTCCTGAAGGCATTTATATTCAAAGTGGTGATTCTTTCCTTAGATGCATAGAAAGAGTCAGTCTCAAGTTTGATGGAGATGGACAGTTTAGTACTGACTTAGCCATCTGTACTATGTTGGAATTTGTGCTAGCAGTTTGAGCACTAGTTCTTTGTGCCTATGAATTTAATGCTGCTTGTTGTCCCATTCCACTTTGACTTCATGGAGAATTAACCCCACCTATTAAGCAAAGGTTACGAAGTTAATGGTATTTTTTGTGCAGAAAATAAATTTTATTTTTAGCCTTTAGCTAAGGAATTTTTCCCGTAGGTACTTGGCTACTTAAAAACAAAACAAAATTATTCTCAAACATTCATCATTAGATAACTGGAGTTTTTGCTGGTTTTGTAACCTCCTAAAATGGATAGGCTGTTGAACATTCCACATCCAGAAGTTTTGTAGGGTGGTGGGTAATGGGGAATCTTCAATGTTTATTTTAAAATAAATAAAGTAAGTTCTTGACTTTTCTCATGTGTGGTTGTGGTACATCATATTGGAAGGGTTTTCTGTTTACTTTCGCAAATGAGTATTTCTTTTGCTGGCACCTCCCCTTGCGTGCTTTAAATGACATCTGCCTGGGATGTACCACAACCATATGTTAGTTGAATTTTAGGGGGATGGATAAAATATAATATGTGCTTGCAGTCCTATATAAAAGTAAATTGTCTATCTGTATAAGAAATAATTTCATGGCATTTAAAATCAAAATTGAAGTAAACAAGTTCTTTATACAGTGATCATTAGGAATTAATCAGTGGTGGGATGGAGAGAAATGCCTTTTAGGTTTCAAACTTCTATGCATTTGTGCAGATGGGAATGTCTAAAGGTATTCATAATTTAATTCCACGTTTTTTAAAAGAATTGTCCTTTCAAAATAAGATAATGGGGAGGGCATCCTACCGTCACATTTTAAATGTAAATCTTTCATGTGTCAATTCAGACCACATTTTTAAAAGGTATGCCTCACTGTAGGGTGTAGATCTTAAAAAATCCATGAAGATCTGATTCTTGGTACTCAGTATTCTGTATGGTATGTGAATGTTTGTCTTAGCTGCAGAAGGCTCTTTGGTCAAATGCATATTTTAGCAGAGCTATAAGGAAATGATTGTCACACATATCACTGTAGCATCTTGTGCAAGAGCACATATAAAATACTTTTATACATGCACAATTTTACTCATCTCACATGGATAATGAAACTTGTTTTTAAAAAGCTTTAGTATAGGTACCTTGACTAGGGCAATTTATTTCCAAATCTTAATACTCCTAAAGAAAATGGAAAAGTTTTTTCTGATCATTGTATCTTGATATTAAAACAAATGACCTTTCGATGTTCTTAACTTTTAATGTTCCTTTTGTCTCCTTATACATACTGTGTGGGAGACTTTGCACTATAGGATACATAAGAATGTGTGCTTATTCTCAGGCTTATTAAGTGAGGTGCTCAATTGACAACCAGTTCACATATGAAGATGATAGTTCCGCAGTTAGCTTCTTCTGTGTTTAAGGAAATTTGCAATGTTCATTATAATTTTTAATGATACATCTAATTAGAAGAAAAGGTATTCAGATAAGCACTGAATTCATACCTTTCATTTTAATTTTTAAGCTCTTAAATCTGTTCCCACTTGAGGTCTTTTTAGGTAATCTGTTTTATTATACTTAAAAGAATCAGTATTGTCCCCAAGCTTGTCTATGGAATTAATGGGGAGAAGGAACTCCCAGGAAAATGAGAGTAAATTATTAAGGCTCATTTCTATGCTTTTTCCCATTTTGTATTCTAAAATACTGGAAAAGACCAGGAAATTACATTAGATTAAATTGTGAAAATTTGATTCTGTCCTTGATTGAAGTCTGCTTTGGTTGTATATATCTTCCAGCAAAGTTTTATGTGAAGCACTTGTGGTAGAAGTAAAGGTTTAATGAAATATGGTAGTCTCGTCTTCTAAGAAGGCTAGTCTACTACTACTATGCTCTCAGTCTCTTTTATAACTGCTGTACTCTTTTTTTTTTTTTGGCGGTACTGGGGATTGAACTCAGGGGCATTCTACCTCCGAGCTACACCCCTAGCCCTATTTTTTAATTCTTTATTTTGAAACAGGTTCTCACTAAGTTGTGGAGTGCCTCACTAAGCAGCTGAGGCTGGCCGCGAACCCGGATCCTCCTATCTCAGCCTCCCAAATGCTGGGATTACTAGCGTGCGCCACCACGCCTGGCTACTGCTGTACTCTTGACAAACTTCTGAAGCCTAATCAGTTTCATACAATAGTCTGAAGCTGTTTGTCCCTGATCTCCTAAAGTCAGTTTTTATTTGTTAGCTTTCTGTAAGTACTGTGTTTATATTAGGGAGACAGCACCTGAACTAAGGCTTTATTCAGCAAATTTAGGTATCCTCTGCCAGTTATGTTAAGCACTAACCATTTAGTGGTGAGAAAAATCATCGGTTCCTGCTTCAGTTGAACTGTTTAGTACTAAAGACACTGACACAGAAGTGTAATAAATTGCATGATGTAGCAACATTGATGCATAATCATGGCTATTTGATAACATGTCAAGGTCGGGCATGGTGGTGCACGCTTGTAGTCCCAGCATTTGGGTAACTGAGACCGGAGGATCCGGGTTCGAGGCCAGCCTCAGCTACTTAGGCACTCCGAGCTTAGTGAGACCGTTTCAAAATAAAGAATAAAAAATAGGGCTGGGGGTATAGCTCAGAGGTAGAATGCCCCTGAGTTCAATCCCCAGTACCGCAAAAAAAAAAAAATCAAGGACATGACTGATATGACCTAGTCAAAACGATCAGGAGAGACTTCAATGAAAAGGGGTAATAGAGATAAAACTTGAAGGGTCAAGAGTGAGAAATGACAAAAAGCATATCCAAAGACCCAATCTCCAGTGACAGAGAATACCATCTGGTTGAAATTGAAAGTGTACAGATTAGCAGAGTTAGAGAATGACAACTATGGGCAGCTTTATAGTTACATTCCATGTTAAGTTTTGTCTCAATTTGTTAAAAAAAAAAAAAAACAATTTGGAAACTTGGAGGTATTCAAGCTGTGTGTGTTTTGGGGTGGAAGGGGTGAGTCACCTAATAAAATTGCCATTTTTAGGACACTGGACCAAGAGAAGTAGGAGGCACATTTTATTAAACTATCCTTGTACATACATGTGAGAAATGATTGTAACAACGTATAGGGTGGCAGTGGTAAGTGGATTCTTTAGTTTTCTTCTGGTCTTGTTGGTTTCTCCAGGAGTGGGTTCACAGATTTCATTTCACTTATATACTCTTCCCCAGGTGATTATAGCCAAACCCGTGTGTGTGTGGGGGGGGCGGTAGGTGGGTGGTACTGGGGATGGAACCCCCAGACCTATTTTATTTATTTGGAAACAAGGTCTTGCTAAGTTGCTGATAGCCTCACCAAGTTGCTGAGGCTGATTTTGAACCTGCAATTCTCGTGTCTCAGTGTCCCAAGTACTGGGATCACAGTGTGCGTCACCACATCCAGCCAAACTCACGATTTTTAATACAGTCTTAGACACTACTAAATATTTGTAGGTCTCAAAACACCTTTATCTCAGTGTCTCGAGTATTCCATATTAACCTCTCTATTACCCTTTGCCAGCTGCTTTCCATTCATTTAGTGGCCTGGGTACCATCTTTCTATTCCCTGTGTCTAATCCTTAAGCAAATCCATGTTTCTATCATGGAATTTTCTTGAATCATTTAGTACTTGAGACCACCACCACTACAGGTAACTATAATAGCGGTTTTTAGCCCTCCTGTGGTAGTTGCACAAGTGTTTTTTTTTCCCCATAAGAATCACATTTTAAATCTGGTTCACATGCCCAAAATTTTTCTGGGCTGCTTCCCTACCATTTTTTGACTTGTTCATGTCCTGGCCACAATAGATGCTTTTAAGTTTTTTCCCCTGTCCAGTAGGGCTTAAGAGCACATTTTTGGCACAGAAGTTTTTCACTCGGATATTCTCCAGGCTTCCTCTATAAAATTTAGGTCTTTGCGCCACTGTCACCTCAGAGGACTTAACCGGTCCTCTTCTTAAAGTAACTACCCTTAGTCGCTTCCCTCGCTAAATACTTTTAATAGCATTTAGAAATTTGAAGCTTCACAAGAGGCAGGAACATTTCGGTGACTAATCCTCTGAACACAATAGTGTATGGCATATTGATACCACTGATAAAGTAGAAAAATTTATGGGTATTGAACCGATGGATCGCCTTGCAGATTACTTGATTACTTCAAAATCTTGTATTACTGAGGAAGGAATTTCAAGGACAAAGATAATTGAGTTTGGTTTCGGGCCTTCAGTCCCAAGAAACAATGTTAAGCAAGCAGTTGTACATCCTTATTTGAAGGCCAGCGATGTGCTCCCCTCACCCAAGAAAATACAGAAGTGTGCATGGGTAGCCCTTACAGTTCTGATCTTGGACGAGTTCTAAGAACTGGAAGGGGAGTAACTGACGATCAGAATCGGAAGAGCTGCTGCACTAGGCCAAGAAGTCTAAACCTTCAAAGTACAGCGGGCTCAATCGTGAGTAGGAAAGAATACAGAATTCCAGACAGGTCCATAAGCTCAGTATCGCGGGGGTGGAGGGTTAAGATAAAACAAGTCTACGGGCCGAGTTTCCTCCTGCGTTAAATCGGGACGTTATTTAAATGGATCGGTAAGGCAGATTCCTAGAGCCATTGCCTTCCACAACCAGGCAAACAAAAACCCCTGGAACATAGCGTGCTGCCTCGGACTCGTGGGGGCACCAGTCGCTTGCCCCAGCACACTGGCAGGCGCTGGGGGTGTGGACATCGAAATGCTTATTTGCCAAACGAAACCATCCAAAGGACATAAACCGCGCTCGGCACAGATACTGCAACTAGCCACACACTGTACAGGGCTGTGGAGGTATAGGCTTTAGCCCCGCCTCCAGGGCTTCTGACGCCATCACCCGGAGACGGCGGTGAGGCAGGTCCCTTCTCGCTCGCCGTCGCCTTCCGAGCTCGCGCATGCGCTGCCTGCTAGCGCCTGAGCGGAGCGCGCGCCGCAGAGCCCGGCGAATTCCGAGAGCTGGCGGCCAGGCATTCGCTGGGGGAGCCTGCAGCACGCTTCCGGAGTTGTTCCGAGTCCCCACGTGCTTCCGCTTCGCCGCTGGACTCCGGGCGCCGGTACGCAGCACCCCGGGGCTGGCTAGATAAGGATACGGGGGGTGTCGGTGTTTTTCCTGGGTCCGCAGGGGGCTGCCCGAGGACGAAGGCTTCGGATCAAGGTGGATGCCGGGTTCAAGCCGGCTGCCCCTGGGACGCTCCTACGTGGCAGGGTCCCTTCTATACACGCCACTCCGGGGTGTGCTTCTTGCTCGGGGTTTGCGTGGCTTGACCCCCACCCTCCAGGGACCTCTAAAACTGGGGCATCGTGGAGAATGGTTGGGTGACAACATTTGATTTCTGCGGAGCTGGCCCACAGTTCTTGTTTAAAATGGTAGACTTTGAAATGAGGCAATCTGATCTCAGATCCTCTCGCTATTCACTATGCACGTTCATAAGATTGGACTTTGGCAGTGCATCTAATGAAGTCTGGCGCATAGAATTACGTGTGGATAGACGAGTAAATGAGTGAATAAAAAAATATGACCATCTTTTCCATCAAGGCCCTTTCCATCTATTAGGCCTTACATTGGCAACTTCATTCCACAGTAATGACAGACTTTCATCAGTCTCTTTGCTGTAGCTATTATTTTTACATCTGATTTTTACCTATGTGTAGTCCCTAACTCTTTCCTTCAAAGACCCCTTCAAAGAGAATCAAAGCTTAAAGTCAAGGGTTTTGTGTGGTACTTCTGGGACTCTCAGAATAGCTCGAACAAAAAGCAAGCACCAGTAATTCGATATTGATGGATTTTTGTGGGGTGCTTATGTAGCTGGTAACATAGGGCCTCCAAGCTGAGCAGCTTGGCAAACTGGAAAGAGCTCAGACTTTGGAGTTAGGCAAACTTGAAAGTGAATCCCGTGTCTGTCACTTTTTCTGCTTTGGGAATTTTTTGAATTCTTTATAGTACTTGCTCCTTTAGGAACCATTGATTGTGACAGCGTTTTATAGTAAGAGGTGCTTGGAATGTTAAAAGGGACAATTAGGGCATAGTTAAGGCTTACTTAATGACAATATATTTAGAATGAAGCAGATACTGAGTTTCTAAGTAACATAGCATACAACTTTCATAGTAATATTGCTATTTCTGGTATTCCTTTGGTGTTTTTATTACAACTATGCAATATTTTATCATAGGTAATCATGTAACAATTTCTCTAATTTCCTCTTGTGCTAGGAGCTCACTCTACCACTCAGCCCATGTAATAACTTTTGAGGTCTGTCTGTACAAAATGATTTTCCCTCAGTTGAGGAAACTTGTGTTAGAAATCTGAAAATCAGAGCCGGGTGTGGTGGCGCACACTTGTAATCCCAGCATTTGGGAGGCTGAGACCGGAGGATCAGCTACCTAGTGAGGCACTCCACAACTTAGTGAGACCCTATTTCAAAATAAAGAATAAAAAATAGGGCTGGGGGTATAGTTTGGAGGTAGAATGCCCCTGAGTTCAATCCCCAGTACCGCAAAAAAAAAAAAATAAAGAAATCTGAAAATCAGTTTATATATTTTCCCTTACTTTACTAGTAACACACATAAATTTGTGTGTGTGTGTGTGTGTGTGTGTGGTATTGAGGATTGAACCCAAGGGCATTCTACCCCCAAGCTATACTCGTAGCCGTATTTTATTTTTATTTTTGAAACATGGTCTCATTAACTTGATAAGAGTCCACTACTGCAATCTTCCTTTCTCAGCCTTCCAAGTACTGGGATTGCAGGCATGTGCCACCACATGTAAATTTAAAAAAAAATTAATAAAATTTAATCAAACCATTTATAAATAACTACTTTGCATCTTGGCTTTTTCTTGTCTTTTTGTTTTTTCTTTTGAATCTGTTACATGTATGCATTAAAATAGTGTCATCCTTTATCTTGCCATGCTATTTTCTAATAAGCCTCTATATCAGTATCTTCAGATCATTTCTGAAAATGCTGTACATAATGAACATATATGGTTTTCCCTGGATTCTTTCCTTCAGAGACCCCTTCAGGGAGAATGAAGGCTTAAAGTCAAGGGCTTTAGTACTTCTTTTGGGGCCTCCAGAGTAGTTAGAACAAAAAACAACCACCAATAATTAGTTACTGATTGATTTTTGTGGGGTGATAAGATGGTGTGGTATATCCATTACTTAAACAATAGGTCATGCTTCTATAATTTTGAACATTTGATTCCTGATTTTTCTTAAACTCCTTGATAGAGGTGTGCATTATGGTTCTATGCTGACTTCTCATGCTGAAGGAATATTTTCTTCAACTCCTAAGCCTCAGTTTCCTGATTTTGAAACTAGGCTGATGTCTTTTCTATGGAACTGTTTAAGGATTAAGTTGATGTGAATAAATGTGCCTAGCACAACCCATTAGTGCTCCTTATTCAAAGTCTGGTGTTTTCTCCAGTTCTATTTCCTTTCTTTCTCTTTTAGTGATAGTCTTTCACCATGCATCGGAAGAAGGTGGATAACCGAATCCGGATTCTCATTGAGAATGGGGTAGCTGAGCGGCAAAGGTCTCTCTTTGTTGTGGTTGGGGATCGAGGAAAGGATCAGGTAAGACCTGGTAAATACTTCCTGAGTTACTTTGTGTCCTGTCACAAGAGACATGTTACAGTCCCTCTGGGGTTTCAACATATAATAGCATTAAGATCCCTTTGACTGCTAAGGTGCTTATTGAGAGCCTTTGTTCATTTCCTGGAAGTGGTAAATTCTCTTTTAGAAGCATTAGCAGACGAGCCAATACATTGAAGCTCAGGGTGGTGGATTGACCATAAGGTCAAGTGTATGCGGTTTAGCTTCTACTCCCTGCTTGATTGCCTTGTGATCTTAGAGGCTTTCCTTCCCTGGCCATCAGTTTAGTTTCTGCATCTTTCAAAGGAAGTGTTAGGCCAGGCTGTCTCTGGTTTCTTTTGGCTCTGAGGTTCTTTTTTTTTTTTTTTTTGCAATACTGGGGATTGAACTCAGGGGCATTCTACCTCCGAGCTATACCCCCAGCCCTATTTTTTATTCTTTATTTTGAAACCGAGTCTCACTAAGTTGCGGAGTGTCTCACTAGGTAGCTGAGGCTGGCGGCGAACCCAGATCCTCTGGTCTCAGCCTCCCGAATGCTGGGATTACAAGCGTGCACCACCACGCCCGGCTTGGCTCTGAGGTTCTCACTGTTTTTCTTTGGCAGGTGGTAATACTTCATCACATGTTGTCCAAAGCAACAGTAAAGGCTCGGCCTTCAGTGCTGTGGTGTTATAAGAAAGAACTGGGGTTTAGCAGGTAAGCTTGGGCTGTGTGTGTCCCATTCCACTTATGTTTCCCAATGATTAGTTAAATCCCAGAAAACAATTCCTTGATACAGTTTTTCAATGATCTTTAGTAGAGATATTTCTGAGAACATTTCTAACTAGAGAAAAAAATAATTAAGAGTGGATATCCTTTCCTCATTCCTGGCAACAAATTTGAAATCATTTTCATACTCTTTGAAATATGCCCAACCAAGTGCCTTGCTTTCTGATTCTCTTGTTTTTTCTAAGCTGAGCAAGCCTACCTAATGCAAGTTCCTTCAATGGCCTTTCCTACTTTAAATGTATTCCATCTTTTTCATTCTCCATTTTTCTCCCACAAAAGGGGAGGTGCTTCATCCCATGTCCAAGGAAATCCTTTATGTCTACTCTGGATCTCTTCTTTTTTGGGACCTTTATTGTTTTCTTTGACTGGCACTCCATACTTTCTCCTTTTTTTTTCCAGTTGAATTCAGGGGATTGAATTCAGGGATACTCTACCTCTGAGCTATACTCACAGCCCTTTTTACTTTTTTATTTTATTTATTTATTATTTTTTTTGGTGGTACTGGGAATTGAACTCAGGGGCATTCTACCTCCGAGCTATACCCCCAGCCCTATTTTTTATTCTTTATTTTGAAACCGAGTCTCACTAAGTTGCGGAGTGCCTCACTAGGTAGCTGAGGCTGGCCGCGAACCCGGATCCTCTGGTCTCAGCCTCCCGAATGCTGGGATTACAAGCGTGCGCCACCACGCCCGGCTCCTTTTTACTTTTTTTAAAAAAATTATTTATTTATTTATTTTGCAGTACTGGGGATTGAACCCAGGGGCATTCTACCTCTGAGCGACACCCTCAGCCCCATTTTTTATTCATTTTTGAAATAGGGTCTCACTAAGTTGTGGAGGGCCTCACTAAGTACCTGAGGCTGGTGGCAAACCTACGATCCTCTTGTCTCAGCTTCCCAAGTATTGGAATTACAAGCGTGTGCCACCACTCCCGGCTTTACTTTTTATTTTGAAACAGGGTCTTGCTAAGTTGTTGAAGGGCCTCCACTAAGTTGCAGAAGCCTGCCTAAAACCTACAATCCTACACCCTCCCAAGTCCTGGGATTACAGGGGTGTGCCACCATGGCAATCCAAAATGTCTACTGTTTTATTTTTATTTTTCTCAGTGCTGGGATGGAACCTAGCACCTCATGCATGCTAGGCAACTTCTCTACCACTGAGTTACATCCCCAGCTCTGAACTTCCTTCTTTTTCTTGTAAATATACTCAGTTTTCCACATTCTCAGAAAATGACACACACCCACTGTATCCTCCGTGCTAGCACTTGCCCTCATTTTTGCTACTGTATACTCTAAAACAGTTGTTTGTGCCTCCTAGCCACCCTCTTTGCTACCTGGCTTCTGTTTCTGTCATTGCCACCAAAATGTGTTTGTAGATGTCCTCAGAGACCTTTTACCTGCTGTAACAACTTTTCTCCACATCTCGCCTCCTCTTCAGAGCTCTTGGTCTACCACTTCACTGATGTGTTTGACAGTTATTTTCTTATTTTTTGAAGCCAGGATTGTCAAGACGAACTGTAAACAGCAGACCTCCAACACAAACACACTAAAGCACCAAGGGAATATGTTGAAGTATATGTAGCTGGGGACATAGCTCAGCGGTAGAACACCTCTAGGACCACACCAAACAAACCCTAATCTTGCCACAATAGGTATTGTTAGCACTTAAGTGTATATCACTGATGTATAGTTATAAACCATACAATGCCTCTGGGTTCAATCCCCAGTTCCACACACAAAAAAAAGTTATTAAAATCTTATTTTACGAAACATGAAGCTGGGTGTGGTGGTGGTGCACCCTTGTAATATCAGTACTTGGGAGACACTTTCTCAGTACTTGGGAGAAAGTGTCTCAGTACTTAGTGCTTTTTTGTTGTTCATACTGTCATAATTGGATGAGTAAGCATTTTTATTTACTTATTTATTTGGGTACTAGTGATTTAAGCCAGGGACTTGTGCATGCCAAATGTATGTTCTACCACTGAAGCTATAATCCCAACCCTAAGGTTTTTTTGTTTTTTGTTTTTTTTATGATACTAGGGATGGAACCCAGGGGCATTCTATCTCCAAGCCATACCCCTCACCCTATTTTTATTTTTATTTTGAAATAGGGTCAAGTCTCACTACTTGCTAAGGTTGTTCTTAAACTGGTGATTCTTTCTGTCTCAGCCTCCCAAGTGCTGGAATTACAGGTGTGCGCCACCATGTCCAGCTTGACTTTTTAATATAGACTGAGGATAAGGCTTATTTTGAGGTCTTCTGATTCTCAACATTGTTCATTTGGTAAATGTGAGATGGTTGTGGAATCAGGCAGTTCACAGTTTTCTGGGTAGATTTGCCTTTCAAATTAACCCACCTGGTCTCTTTTTTTTTTTTTTTTTTTAAAGGTGAGACGCAATCTGTGCATCTTGTAGATTTTCCACCCCACCCTTGTCTTGATCTGGCAGAACATCTTGTTCAAGCTGATGCATCCTTTTTTTTTTTTTTTTTTTGTAGTATTGGGGATTGAACCCAGGAACATTCTACCTTTGAGCTATCCCCCCAGCCCTATTTTATTTTTTATTTTGGAACGAGGTCTCACTAAGTTGCAGAGTGACTCACTAAGTAGCTGAGGCTGGCCACAAACCCATGATCCTCCTGTCTCAGCCTCCCAAGTACTGGGATTAAGAGCATGTGCCACCACTCCTGGCTAATGCTTCCTTCTAAGTCATGTGCTTGGGACATGAGCCAGAGGAATGGCGGCGATCACCTCACCCAGCTGTCTCCATTCACAGGAGAAGTGGAGGCTTGCAGGGAAAAGGGCCTTGGTATTGGTTATTATTAGCTATTAAATTAGAGAACTATGGTAAAATTTTAATCAGGTAAAGCCATCATTCTGGAACTCTCTTCTGTAAAGAAAAGGTAAATGGCAGCTGGCAGTTGCTTTTTTTTTTTTTTTCCACCTCCCCAGCCCAATTTTTAAAATTTTTATTTTGAAAGAGGGTCTCACTAAGTTGAGGGTCTGACTAAGTTGCTGAGGCTGGCCTTCAACCTGTGATCCTCCTGTCTTAGCCGCCCAAATACAGGGATAAGAGATATGTGCCGCTGTGCTTAGCTTATTCAGAGCTTTAAAGACCAGAAATAGTTGAGGGATGTCTGAGAGATGTCCAGCTTTCCTAGTATCCTGTATCATCATTGTCTTAGATAAGAGCTGCCTGTGAGGGCTTGATCCCACACTGGGCAAGGAAGTGAATGAATTCATCTAGGAAACATGAATGTCGTACCCACCATCACCCTGCCTTTCCCAGGCCCTCTGGGGAACAGCAGTGTATCAAAGCTTTGACTTGAGACAAAAATAATCAGGGCACCTAGGTTTGCTTTAAGCTCTGGCTTTGGCCAAATGTGAGGTTTAGCTACTCCTAAAGTGAAATAATCCACACAAGGTCACTGCAAACTAGGGGAACAGTTTGCATGGGACCTGTCACCTACTCACTGCAAAGCTGGCCTCAGTCACTCTCCCCCAACGCCTCTCCACCTTCCTCCCTCTATAAAGCGAGGGAGTCAGTTCCCACTTTCCAAGTTCCTGAGTAGCTCTGGAGATCTGAGGTCCACTGAGTCTCTCTGCTCCCACCTCTTTTGCCTTTATTGTTAATTGGCTCTTATGGGGTGGGGGCGGGGGGTTATTATAGCCACCGAAAGAAGAGAATGCGACAACTGCAGAAGAAAATTAAGAATGGGACCCTGAACATAAAGCAAGACGACCCCTTTGAACTCTTTGTGGCAGCCACAAACATTCGATACTGCTACTACAATGAGACCCACAAGATCCTGGGCAACACCTTCGGCATGTGTGTCCTCCAGGTGGGTGACATCCTCTAGCCTGGGCCTTGAGGGGTGCTCGGGCTGCCTGCTTCCCTACTGAGAACGGGTACATAGGAGAGAAGATTCACATGTCAGTCCCTACCCATACTTACCAAGCATTATTAGTGGAAGACTTTTGTCCACTTTGCAAAGAAAGCTGGATCACTCACCCCATATGAAAAAGGAACTTTCTGTTTAACTCAGCAGCTAGAGATACCAGAACTTAGAGTGATGTGCCAGTTAAGTGGTCCCAAGCTGAAGCCGATGAAGGAGGGAAATCAGTAATAGAAGTTGTAATTTTTTTCTTTTTGCATTCCGGTGGGTTATCTTATACACTGCTGGTTTGAACTCCACCTTGGAAGCCAGAAAAGAGAGCAATTTGCCTCAGTCTCCCTTTGGGAGTGTCTGCCTTAATCACTAATTGGTAGGGACTGTTGTGCTCTCAGCCCGTAACAGTGGCTGGAATGCTGGCTCCTTCAGCAGTAGCTCCCCCATGTGGTACAGTTGAGTTTTGTCAAACAGATTTGATCTGTAAACATGTCAGAAGAGGAATGTAAGATGTTTTAAAGTTTGAGTGTGAGTCAAATGAAGTTTGTAAGGCTTGCTTCCAAGTAAGATTAATTGGAGATTATTAGAAATATTTTTGACATATAAAACCAGGTCTACCTGTACTCAAGGGCTGGGTTCTCTTCTGTGGTGCCCCTATTAAATTAGGAGCCGGGGGGGGGGGGGGGGGGGGGGGGGGGGGGGGGGGGGGGGGGGGGGGGAGGAAGAGTGTGTGTGTGTGTTTGTTTCCTGGTGAGTTGGGTCTCCTTTTGCTTTATCACCTGGCCCTTGGTTACATATCCCTGGGGGTGCTGTTGGCATCACCAGCCCTTTTAAGGTTTTCTCTTTCTAGGACTTTGAAGCCTTGACTCCAAACTTGCTGGCTAGGACTGTAGAAACAGTGGAAGGCGGTGGACTGGTGGTTATCCTTCTACGGACCATGAACTCACTCAGGCAGTTATACACAATGACCATGGTAAGGATCTGTTTTTTAACTTAATTATGGGGGTTCTCATCAGTCTAGTGTTTTTGCTGTAGTCCAGTTTCTTTACAGATTTCCTGTGGGGTATCTCCAGTGGGTGATCGGCACAGCCTCTGGGATAGAAGCCCTCTCATGAATTGCACCTAATGAAAAAGTCACTGCAGATGAATCACAGGGGCTCTGAGTGTACCTAAGAATCTCTGAATTTGACATTTGTTTTTAGGCATTTCAAATTCTTTACCCATGAGATTCAGATGTGATGTAGTTTTTATGTAATTAAGTTTTCTGGACTGTTCTTCTGCAAAGGGCCAGGCCAACGCCTGCATTTTTGTGTTCTACAAAAATGGGACCAGGGGCAGGATTCTCACTGGCCATTGTTTTCTAATGGATAACAAAGGACCATTTGCCAGCTCTGCTCTGTTTGGCAAGAATTTCTACTGTGGGAGAGGTAATTTCCTCCCTAAACAAAAGGTACTTTGGTAAGGACTTGGTAAAGGAGTGTGGAGATGGCTCAGCTGATGCAGAGCTGGCCTTCTGACTCCATCGGTGTTGCTACATTGGCATTCTGAGAGGGAGGTTTTAAATCATACCCGTGGCTCAGTGACTTAGGAATGGTGTTAGGATCGGCCTCAGGGTTAGTGAGCTGTATTTTTCTGGGGAGATGGACTTTTCTCAAATCTTGGGCTGGTTCCTGTCATCACCACTCCTGTTGTCACTTGCCACTACAACCCCTCTGGTCTCTTCAAAATACACAGAATACTTTCGTCTCAGGGTCTTTGCCCTTGCTCTTCCCTCTGAAATGTCTTTCCGCAGATACCGCATGGCTCACATCCTCACTGCCTCCTCACACCCTGCTCCAGCATCTACGCATCAGTGTGGTTTTTCTTTACACCCTGTTTAGGATAGGTGGTTCCACCTGTCACTCCTTAATCTGCTTTATTTTTCGTCAAAGCTCTTGACAACTACCTGAAGTTATATATTTAATTTTCATCTGTCTTCCTGTATTAGTCTCTTAACTTCATGGAAGCAGGGATTTAGTTTTCCTAGAAGAGTGCCTGGCATGTAGAAAGTACTCACTAGATATTTGTGAATGAATGAATGACTGTGACAACATCAGTTTGTTTGTTCTTCCTCTTCTTTTACATGGCTGTCTGCTTGACCTTCCAGCCCCAGCGAATTATCTTTGAAAGGCCTTTCCTCACTACCCTATGTAAATAGTTCCCTCTCATTTGCTACCCCTGCACCCTATATTTTATCTGTAGCATTTGCCAGTTGTATTTATTTGCTCATTCCTCTTCCTCCAACCATTGGACTATAAGCACCTTGAGGACAGAAGTCATGCTTTATTCACCAGGGTGTACTCAGCATGCCTGCCACACTAGTTACACGTACATTTTATTGAGTTAGGGTGCTGAATAAAATGTGGAAACTGTCAAAGGTGAGGTGAGGGAAAAGTTATTGGGATAAGAAGTATTGCATTTGGTGTCTGACCTCAGTTCCAGCAAAGAACATTTGGCCAGTTTAGCACCACAGGTAGGAGTGGACTTTGTTTCCTTTAGGATCGCTTATGTCTCCTTTGCTGGAGCTTTGTATTTGGACAACCAGGCCTCAGCACTGTTTGGATAATTTTACTAATGGATGTTACTTTGCTTTCGTAGGATGTGCATTCCAGGTATAGGACCGAGGCCCATCAGGATGTTGTGGGGAGATTTAATGAGAGGTAAGTCTGTGTGGCATTTCTCAGTTCCTTAGAGTTGTTGGGATGCTATCGTGGGAGGAATATTTTTATCTGGGACCCAACTGAAAGTATTTGTTTCAGGGGCGATAGAACGGGCTTCTAAAATGGTAAGATTATTGATAGCAGCTGCAGTTAGCTGCAAACCCACCTGGATGCAGTGAAAGGGGGCAGGAGGTTGAGGACTCAGGAGAGGACACAAGTGGATGCACAGGTCTGTAGCCAGTCTTCCAGGACACCTGGATTCTGTCTTGCTGCTGGCCCTTACTAGTCCCTCTCCCTGACTGGCTCTTAGCTTACTCATCTTTTAAAGGGCTGATTTATCTGGATCATTATTTTCCAAAAGGTGTTTCACACAATAGTTTTTTATGACAAGAAGGCTTTCTGGCCAGATTGGTCTGGGAAATGCTGACACTTTTTTCTTTAGAAAGAGTCACATTAGCTAGGCATGGTAGCATATACCTGTAATCCTAGTACTTGGAAGGCCAAGACAGGAGGATCACAAGTTTGAGGACAACCTCAGCAATGTAGCAAGACTTCCAGCATCCTCGTGAGACCCTCTTTCTTTTCTTTTCTTTTTTTTTTTTTGCGGTACTGGGGATTGAACTCAGGGGCATTCTACCTCCAAGCCAAACCCCCAGCCCTATTTTTTATTCTTTATTTTGAAACAGGGCCTCACTAAGTTGCGGAGTGCCTCACTAGGCAGCTGAGGCTGGCTGCGAACCTGGATCCTTCGGTCTCGCCTCCAAATTCTGGGATTACAAGCGTGCGCCACCACGCCCGGCCAGTGAGACCCTCTTTCGAAACAAAAATAAAAAAGGTCTGCGGGTACAAAACAGATGGCTAGTGCTTAGCTCAGATGTAGAACATCTGTGGGTTCAATCCCCAAGTCACATTAACCTGTTGTAGCCACTGAAAAGTCTCACAGCAATTGGGACCTGTTTAACTGATTTATTTCACCGCTGAGTACTTTTTTAGGGCTAGCAACCTGTGAAATACCTTGAGAAACTTTGGCTTATATTAGTGGTTCTAAGTTGGGAGAGCTGGAGTGATTTTGCCCCCTAGGGGCTTTTGGCAATATTGGGAGACATTTTGACTCGTGATTTTGGGGGTGATGGGGAAGGACTTTTGGCATCCAGTGCATGGAAGCCAGGGATGTTGCTAAAAAAAATTACCTGGTACAAAATGTCAGTAGTGCTGAGGTTTAGAAATTCTGGCCTTGGCGAGCCTGGGGGCCTTTCTGATCTTAACTCCTGATGCTTTGGCTTGGTAGAATGGGGAGGACTGGAGGTGTAGCTGTGTGCTGTGGAAGAGAACAGAAACCTGTGAGAGTAATGGGAGAGGTCCTTTTCGTGCAGCCTAGAGGATGTTTGAATTGTGTAGCAAGTCATGTTTTTTCTATGCTGGCAATTTTGTGTTATATTTCCTCAGGGAGCTTTCTTCTACCTGTCTTCCTTTTGTTTGTGTTTTCTTCTTTGTGACAGAAGATAAATTCATTTGTGTGTGTGTGTTTCCTTGTGTGAATGGGTGACCACATGTGGCTTGGTTTGGGAGTCAGGGCCACCGTAGTACTTTAAAGAGTCTCTGATGATAAGGAAAGGGTCAGGCAACTTTGCAGGAGCAGTGGTGGTTGTCCACCGTAGGGATCTTGGGGTTCTTGAGTTTTCTTGACTGACAATATAAAGTGTATGCAGGCGCCTTATAGAGGAGGCTCTGGATCATCTCTGCTCTCTGGCTGGGTTCTTGCTTTCTTAGAGACATGTGGGGCCTAGTAGTTTTCCTGAAGAAAAGCCAGTCTTCTTGTGCCCTCTTGTGTAGACATTGTCTGCCCTCCCGAACCTTACTACAGTGGTTTTGTTTGTTCCTAAGGTTTATCCTCTCTCTGGCATCCTGTAAGAAGTGTCTTGTCATTGATGACCAGCTCAACATCTTGCCCATCTCCTCCCACGCGGCCAGCATCGAGGCCTTACCTCCACAGGCCCCCGTGAGTCTGGGTGAGGGTCTTTGAGGAGGGGCTGGCTATGATTTCTGTGATGACCTCCACTGGCAGTGGCAAACCTCCTCCTCTTCTCTCTGGTAGGATGAGAATCTCAGCCCATCTGCTCTGGAGCTGCAGGAGTTAAAAGAGAACTTGCAAGACACCCAGCCTGTGGGTGTGTTGGTGGATTGCTGCAAAACCCTAGACCAGGTGAGTATGGGTTCAGAGCTTCTTCACCCCTAGGGTCAGCAGCACAAGGGTAAAACTGTGTACAGAGAGCACCAGGAGCCCAGTTAGGATGAGGCAAGACCAGACCTCCGAGGAAGGGGCCTTTTTTCTTACTCATTCTCCTGTGCAGCAGCAGGCCTATCTCATGTGTCTGGGGTTTGCAAAGGAAGCCAGTTCAGGGAGTGGGAGATGGGTGGATTATATTTCAAGTGGAAAAGCACTGAGGAGATTCTTCTTTCTTCATTCTTTCAGTTAAGTTCTGATGATATAAAGGTTTTATTTATGGGTTGTATAGAAGTTGAGGGGAGAGCTTGAGGCCCCTTGTATGTACCCCATCTCATTGTGAGCTTGGTGAGGGCCCCTGGAGAAAAAGAAATCACAAAACAATAGTTCTAGGACATTCTCACAGAGACATCTCTGGGCATTCTATCTAAGATAATGTTCTGGAAAGGGAATCACTGGATCAGAGACTGTATTAACATGGACGTGGCAGTTGATGAAACTACCAACAGAGTATGAAAATGCCTTTTGCCCTGCAAGCTTAGTGGCACTGAGTGCACTTAAACTTGTAAGACTTTACCAGTCTGATGTGGAAACATCTGATCCTTGCTTTGTTACTGGGATTGAGAGAGGCAGATACCTTCTTCGTTGGATTATTGGTCATCTCTATTTTCTTTTCTTTGGTGAACCAATCTACTTGTTTGTCCCCTTATTACTTGGAATTTTTTTTGTCTTTTTCATGTTTTTTCCTTTTAGAAAATTACTTCAGAATACATCCAGCTGTGTTTGTTTGTTTTTTGCGGTACTGGGGATTGAACCCAGGGGCATTCTACCTCTGAGCTACTCCCCCAGCCCTATTTTTTTATTCTTTATTTTTGAAACAGGGTCTCACTAAGTTGTGGAGGGCCTCACTAAGTAGCTGAGGCTGGCTGTGAACCCGGATCGTCCAGTCTCAGCCTCCCAAGAACTGGGATTACAAGCGTGGGCCACCACACCCAGTTTGTTTTTTGTGTTTTTTTTTGGTGGTACTGGGGGTTGAACCCAGAGGCATTCTACCTTGAGCTATACCCCCTCCCCTATTTTATTTCTTATTTTGAAACAGGGTCTCATTAAGTTGTGGAGGGCATCATTAAATTGCTGAAGCTGTCCTTGAACCTGTGATCCTGTCTCAGCCTCCCAAGTACTGGGATTATAAGCATGTGCCACCACGTTGACTTAGTCCATTTATGTTTAAGCAGCACATATAACTTACCTACTTAGTCTAAAGAAAAAACGGTACAATACAGCATTCAGTAAAGGCCAAGTTAAGACAAATAGCACTTGGATCCCCCTGGGTGTTTTCACCTGGAGACCCTCTGGCTTCCTGAAGCTCCTTCCTCCCGGCCCATCTGCCCAGGCCTGTGTCTCTTCAACTTCTTGGTGTCCCTGCCTCGGAAAGTGAGATGACTTCCTCAGGACGGGGCAGGCCAGGCTAGTCCAGGAGGTCTTCCCAGCTGGGGATCCAACTTCGGCCCTGAGTAGCATGGCGGCTCCTTTCCTTCAGTGCCCTGGCATCTTGCTTCCCCTCTCGTGCCAGGTGCTCCTAGGTGCTGGGCTTGGCAGTTAATGAGGAACACCTGCTTCTTGGAAGGTGCCTTCTAGTGGATGAGGCCAACCTTGTATGAAGGAAATTAGCAAATCACGTGGTATAGTAGAAGCTGCTACATACAATGGAGAAAAAGAAAAAGCCAGGAGGGACAGGGCATGTTGAGGTGAGGGTGCTGTGGTTCTAGTACCAAGGTCAGGGGTGGCCTCATTTAGAAGGTGAGAGTTGAGCGAAGCCTCAGAGGGGTTGAAGAAGTGGCTCTCCAAGGGCCACTGCTTCAGCAGAAGGATCAGCAGGCGCAAGCCTGGGGCAGGAATACAGTTGGGGTGCTCCAGGACCAGTGAGCAGGTGGGCTGGGCAGAAGTGGTGCAAAGAGGAGGTCCACAGAGCTGTGGCACTTAGTCTGTGAGACAAGGGGCAGTGGAGGATTTTATGTATAGTCTCTTTTCAGCACAGCTGCCTGAGGTTTTCTCTGAGCTGAAGATAGGCTGTGGTGAGATGCTGGTGGGAACAGGTAGACAGTAGCCACAGGGTGGCTTCTGTCATAGTGGAGGCAGGATAGGAAGGTGGCTCTGAGCAGA
Organism: Graphiurus murinus; assembly: GCA_004027655.1. Lineage (NCBI taxonomy): Eukaryota > Metazoa > Chordata > Mammalia > Rodentia > Gliridae > Graphiurus > Graphiurus murinus. Next base: position 32,320 of record PVLC010017567.1, read on the forward strand.
GCGATGGAGAAAGATGATGAGGTTGGTAGAGCTATGTTTTGAAGATATCGACAACGGGATTTGCTGATGTATCAGGGATGGTGGAAAAAATTGAGGCTGCTTTTGGTCTAGATAATTGGAAAGTTAACTGAGATGTGAAAGAACGTAGGTGGAGGAGGTCGGAGGGAACATTAGGCATCAGTTTTAGGTCTGAGATGTCTGTTGTATAAGTGTGTAAGTGTACCAGAAGCAGTAGCTTATACCTGGGAGCCTGGTGTGTGGGGAAGTGGGCTAGCATGGATAGAAATTTGAGAGCTTTGAGGTACTTAAGGCCTGATAATGAGCTGAGGTGACCAAGAGAGTGAGAAGCCCAGGTGCTGAGCAGTGCTTTCTGGCATATAGGAAATACCACCCAAGCTGGGCGTGATGGCACACACCTGTGATCCCAGTACTTGGGAGTGTGAGACAGGAGGATCCACTGGTTTGTGGCCAGCCTCAGCAGTTTAGTAAGGTTCCCTGCAACTTAGACCTTGTTTCAAAATAAAACAGGGCTGGGGGTATAGCTTGGAGGTAGAATGCCTTGGGTTCAGTCCCCAACAACACACACACACACACACACACACCACCACCACCAACAAAAAATCTGCCACCCTTTTGTTTAGCCTAATCTCTTCACAGGGAAGGTGGTGGTGTTAAAACTGAGGCCTTTCTTAAAGCTCACCTAATATGTTTCTCTTTGCACAGGCTAGAGCTGTTTTGAAATTCATTGAGGGCATCTCTGAGAAGACCCTGAGGAGTACTGTGGCACTCACTGCTGCTCGAGGGCGGGGGAAATCTGCAGCCCTGGGATTGGCTATTGCTGGGGCTGTGGCATTTGGGTAAGTGGGTACGACTCCCACCTTTAGGAACTCTGGGCTCTGAGGGCATAGTGTGTAGCATTCCAGGTCAGGAGACCTGCAAACTGTCCAGTTCACTGTGTGATTTCTGTGTTGGGTACCTGCCTGGAAGCAGCAACACTGTTCCCCCCAGGCCACCCAGAGGTTCATATGCACATATATTTGCTGTTTATAGTTGAACAAACACAAAAGCAAAGAGATGGAGGTAAGGAAGTTTAAAACTCTGAATATATGTGACTGGCTTTTCTAACTGAGCAAAGTACAAATTGGATATTTTAGTGATCCTGATTAATAGGAGGTCTTGTGCCAGGTGTGGTGGAGCACGCTTGTAATCCTAGCTACTCAGGAGACCGAGGCA
>PVLC010017568.1:0-33555 GCA_004027655.1 Graphiurus murinus
TTTTTTTTTTTTTTTTTTTGCAGTACTGGGAATTGAACTCAGGGGCATTCTACCTCCGAGCTATACCCCCAGCCTTATTTTTTATTCTTTATTTTGAAACCGAGTCTCACTAAGTTGCGGAGTGCCTCACTAGGTAGCTGAGGCTGGCCGCGAACCCGGATCCTCTGATCTCAGGATCCGAATGCTGGGATTACAAGCGTGCGCCACCACGCCCGGCTTGCTTGGTCCTTATCTAAGGAAAAAAGGGTTTTTTATCTAAGGAAAAAAGGGTGAGTGAACCTGGGGCATTCTACCTCTGAGCTACACCCCCAGTCCTATTTTATATTTTATTTTGAAACAGGTCTTGCTAAATTGTTGAGGGTCTCACTTAGTTGCTAAGACTGGCCCTGAACTTGCGATCCTCCTGTCTTAGACGCTCAAGTACTGGGATTACAGGAGTATGCCACCACTCTGAGTGGCAAAAAGCAATTGAAGGACAGTGTGAGAGGGATCTAGACAGCTCTGTAGATACAAAGGGTTCTCTATGAAGGTTTGGATTGTGGGGTGTCCTAAAGGGATTTTGTTGACTATTCCCAGGGGACATGGAAGGCTTTGGTATATATTTTGGGGGAGCGCAGGGGTGAAAGAGGAGGGAGTTCTAGCCAGAGCTCAAGAATGGGAGTGAGGAGGGGTCACCCGAGTCAGGCTGTGTGGGTTTGGTGTGGGTGTGTGTGTTCAGGGTTCACTGCATTGGAGAACCATGGCTGGGCTGGAATATATGGTGGTGGTGGTGGTGGCGGAGCTGCAGAGTGTGGCACACTGCCTAGGAGCAGTGGTTGTGGGGGGTAGTGATTTGCCCATGTCCTCTGTGAGAGGTGGTGATGTGGATTTGTCTTGGAGGAGGGTGCCCAACGTGGAGGGTTCTTAGCTCTGGGGGAGAGGGAGAGGGAAGGCTGGGAAATCTGGTGAAAGCTGAGCATGGTGAGGGCACACCTACAATCTCAGTATTTGGGAGGCTGAGCCTGGAGGATCTCTGGTTTGAGGCCAACCTCAGCATTTTAGCCAGACTCTCAGCAACACAGAGAGACCCTGTTTCAGAATAATTTTTTTTGGTATGTGGTACTGGGGATTGAGCCCAGGGAATTTTACCTCTGAGCTATGCCCCCAGCCCTATTTTATTTTTATTTTGAAATAGGGTCTTGCCAGTATGACGAATCTCACTACTTGTTGAGGCTGTCCTCAAACCTGTGATCCTCCTGCCTTAGCCTCCCAAGTAGTGGTATTACAAGTGTGTGTCACCAACACTCACTGAGACCCTGTTGCAAAACAAAAAAAAGGCCCGGGGGTGTAGCTCAGGTAGAATGCTTCTGGGTTCAATCCCCAGTACCAAAAAAAAAAAAAAAAGATATGCGGGGTGTGCAGTTTAGGGGGAGGAGCCAGGGACAGTGATGTAACACTAAAAAGCGGTCACCTTAGTGAAAGTGGAGTTGGGGGTGGTTGGGAAATTGAGAGTGGGTGAGCTGGAGTCTTGATGTCAGGAGGCTGGAGAATTGGGGGCAGGCGTGCAGGCTAGAGTGGGGTGCCCACGCACGTGCAGGGTTGGGTAGTGACGTCAGGGGTTGGCCAGGGCGGGGCTTCAAAGGCACCGCTGGGATGTGGGGTCTGGAAGCTGAGGGGAAGAGGAGCTGGGAGAACCCTGGGACTGGAATGAAATCAGCGGCCAAGATGGACCACCGGTCACAGAGCGGAGATGGAGCATGCAGGTAGAGGGACAGTGGGGGCGGGAAGGGGGATGAGGCTCAAGGCCCGGGGAATCCCAGAAGTGGAGGAGGGGAGGGGTGTCCTGGCAGGGCTTTCCAAGAAAAGAGAGGTGGAAAATGTGTCCGGGAGGTGTTCAGGTGAAATATGGGGGCGATGGAATGCAGGCTGAAAGTAGGCGTGCGTGTGTGGAGAATCTTGAGCAATTATGCAGGTCGAATCCTGCTGGAATGATTGGGGGAGGCAACGTTCAGGTAGGCAGAATATGCGGGGAGTCCTAGGAAGTTACGGGCGGGGCTGGTATAGGGTGAAGCGTTGGAGCTACTTCCCCACTCCCTCCCCATCTGCGAGAGAAGGATGTAAAAAGGGGGGCTTTGGGGGAGAGGAGGCTGGTTTGGGGGGAACCGAGCATAGGGGGGTAAGGCTGGAATATGGAGGGACAGGAATTCTGCAGAGAGAAGGGGAAGGGAAACTAGAGCCCCCTGGTCATCTAGGGAGTGAGTGATGAGGAGCTGGGGTCCAGGAGAGAGGATCGAGCCGGGGAGCGTGGGATTTATTCCATCTTCTACTAAGGATGGGCAGGGGAAGGCAGCTGAATTCAGGCAGATTATTTGGAGGCTGAGTGTCTGGGACGACTGAGATGGCGGGGTGGGGGCTAAGGACATCGGGATGGTTGAATGCGGAGAGGGACTGCCGCTGCGATGGAGCCGAGAAGAGGGCAGGGCCAGGTTGGCTGTAGGGTTGGAGTGTGGCTGGTCGCCTTCTTCCTTGGATACCACCAATGGGGGCGGTGATGCTGCGGGCTTCTCCGGTATTCTAGGGGTACCTCCAACGCCTTAGTAACCTCCAGTGCCTTGGTAACTGGGACGGTGCGGCCGCCGATTGGCTCGCAGAGTCCGAGGGGTGGGCCTATGGGCGGGGTCTGGGACACCCAGTGGGGTGGAGCCTGCGCTGCCAGGCACCGCGTGGTGGGTCAGGGAAAGAAGATTGTGTTGAAAAGTGCAACGACTTGTTGGCAGCGAGATCTGGCATTATTAACCTCCAAACCTCTAAACCCCTAGAAAATGAAAGTACAGTTGCTAGAGTGTGAGTTTTCCGGGGGAAGAGGCTCCCAAATTTCTTGAGCCCCTCCAAAAAAGCATCAGAGACTCTTGCCCCAAATAAAGTTAAGAGCTTTGATGGCAAGCAGAGAGAGGTGCCTGTCAGGGCGTGTGGAGTTCAGGCTGTTGTCTTTGGCCTTCTGAGAAAGGGGATCTGTGGGTGGGCCTAGGGGGTGGTATTCTGTGAGCCTCTGAAATTTGTAAAAGGTTGTGGGCTTATTTATTTGTCTGGGATGGGTTCAGAAGTTTAAGTGGATTCTCCAAGGCTTAAGAACTCTAAAAAGGTTAAAAATCACTGACCTCAAATTTCAGGGCTCATCTTTCCTGCCTTGCAATATGTTTTCTCTTCTTTTTTTTTTTTTTTTTTTTTGCGGTGATTGAACCCAAGGGCATTCTATCTCCGAGCTACACCCCCAGCCCTATCTTTTTTATTCTTTATTTTGAAACAGGGTCTCACTAAGTTGCGGAGTGCCTCACTAGGTAGCTGAGGCTGGCCTCAAATCCAGATCCTCCGGTCTCAGCCTCCCAAATCCTGGGATTACAAGCATGCACTATCACACCCGGCTTGCAATATGTTTTCTGATGTTAGACTCTAGGAAGAACTTCCTAGGGAAAATGTGAGGGCTGGAGGTGCTGGGGAGAGGAGACCAGGCATTGGAGGGGTCCCCCATGGTCTGTATGGGTGGTTCTATCTATGGAGAAGCTGTGGGACCCAGGATAGAGCTCCTTTTCTTGCCGAGCCTCAGTTTCCCCATTAGTATGCTGGGGAAACTGTAAGGCATGGATTTGCTTTATCTCCAGAACTCCTTCAAAAAAACAAGCTGGATGCAGTGGCACACACTTATAATTCCAGCATTTGGGAGGTTGAGACAAGAGGATTGCAGGTTCAAAGCCAGCTTCAGCAACTTAGCAAGACCCTCAGCAATTTAGGGAGATTTTGTTTAAAAAAAGAGGGGGGCTGGGGTTATAGCCTGGAGGGTAGAATGCCCCTAGTTTCAATCTTTAGTACCAAAAAAAAAAAAAAAAGACTAATAGTAATGATACTACTAAATTGAAGGCTTGCTATGCATCAGGCATTGATTAATTTTGCCAAGAATTTTAACAACTGAACTCATTCATTCTCTACACAAATCCCAAGGAGGTGAGCACTGCTATCCAGCTGTAGGCTCACAGAGACCTCATGAGCAGCATCTGGTCTCTTGTTCCATCTCCATCCCATTACTTAGTTTCCTTTCCCCCATCCAGTCTTCCAGCCCTGCCCACCTCCTTGCTGTTCTCAGAACAAGTCAGGGCCAGTAGGGTGGTGCATGCCTGTAATCCTAGTACTTGGGAGGCTGACTGGAGGATTACCAGCACTTAGTAACTTAGCAATACCCTGTATTATTATTATTATTATTATTATTATTATTATTCTTTTATACTAGGGATTAAACCCAGGGACACTCTATCTCTGAGTTACACCCCCAGCCCTTTTTATTTTTCAGTTTTTGAAACAGGGTCTCGCTAGTTTGTTGACAGCCTCACTATGTTGCTGAGGTTGTCCTAGAACCTCAGACTCCCAGGTACTGGGATTACAGGTGTGCTCCAACATGCCCAGAAAGACCTTGTTTTTTTTTTAAAGGGTTAGGAATGTAGCCTAGTAAGGCCCCCACCCCCATCCCATACATACAATATACACACACAACACACATACTCCCCTAGGAACATCTCACCTTGAGCCTTTGCCTGGCTGGGACATTTTCCTTGATATTCATCTCTCCATCCTTCCATCCCTTCTTCCATGGCCACCCCTCCCTCCCCAGAAGAGTGACCCCCTTCTCCATCATATCCTCCTCTTCTACTGCTTGATGTTTTTATGCATCTGACCGTTTGATCACCTTTTCAAGGAGCGGATATAACCTGGTTTCTTATCACATTCCCAGCACCCAGGAAGGCACTCATTTTATATCAAGGGAATCTGGTTCGTGGAGTGATTAAGTAACTTGCCTGCATGAACTCAGAAGAACCTGGATAGGAACACAGGCACCTGGAGCCCCCATCCTCAGTCATCCCCTGGAATCCTGGTGGCCTGGTCCTCTTCTCTAGCTCTTTGTAGAATTAATATAAAAGTAGTAGCTCTGAGGTGTGGTGGCACACACCTATAATCTCAGTACTTGGGAGACCGAGACAGGTTTGAGAACAGTAACTTAGCAGGACCCCGTTTCAGAATAAAAAATGAAAAGGGCTTGGGTTGTAGCTTGTAGGTAGAGTACTCCTGGATTCAATCTCCAGTACAAAAAGAAAAAAAAAAAAAGCAGTAGCTCTGTTGGCTAAGAGAAGGCATGTATGCTTACAACAGACTGATTAATAAAAATCAATTATTGAATCAGTGTAAATGACTTCAGTGTCTCATAGATATTATCTAGAACCAGCTGCTCCCTGGATTTGGAGCATGCAGATAGCCATATGGCTTGTTCCCACCTCTGTCAGTCCTCTGCTCAAGTGTCACTGCCCCCGAGAGGCCTGCTCTGACTTACCCGACCCCAGTATCCCCTGCTCCCCTTTCTAGCCTGATTGTTCTCCACCGATTTTGCTGAATAAACGAATGAATAGTAATCAGTGGCATTAATCCCGATTCTCTTGTTGATAATCATCTATTCCTGTTAGCGAACAAGTGTTGGACTTAGTAGCCTGCAGGAAACAGGTCTTGGAGCTTTTATGTGTGTTGTATAATTTAATCCTCATGATAGCTCTGAGGTAGGTGCCACTATTATACCCATTTCCAGATGAGAAAACCGAGTCACGGGGAGGTGAAGTCATTTTTCCCAAGGTGGTAAATGATGGATTCAGAATATGAATCCTGAGCTGGATATGGTGGCATACATCTGTAATCCCAGTACTTGGGAGGCTGAGATAGGAGGATCACAGGTTTGAGGCCAGTCTCAGCAGCTTAGTGAGGCCCTCAGCAACTTAGTGAGACCCTGTTTCAAAATGAAAACTAAAAAGGGCTTGGTGTGTAGCTCAGAGGTAGAATGCCCCTGGGATCAGTCCCCAGTACCAACAACACAAAAAATAAGCACCGAATATGAATCCTGGTTTTCCAGCTCAAGAGTCAAGGTCTTCAGCTCCTCTCTACCTCTGTCTTATTCCCCTTTGCAGCGACACTGGCCATGGACCAGCCAGCCGGGCTGCAGGTGGACTACGTCTTCCGGGGTGTGGAGCACGCTGTGCGGGTGGTGGTTTCTGGGCAGGTGCTGGAGCTGGAGGTGGAGGACAGGCTGACGGCTGACCAGTGGCGAGGCGAGTTTGATGCCAGCTGTGAGTGTGCCTGGTGGGGTGGGGTGGGCTCACCTTTCCTCCCCTGGGCCAGCTTCCCTGTGTGATAAGGCCAGCTAGAGCCTTCTCACCTGCCTCTTCTGTCTGACTACAAGCTCCTCGAGTTGGGAAGGGGAGTAGGCCTCATTCCTCAGGCCAGAGGCCCTGGAATTGGGAGAGTTGGAGAACTTAGATGGGTTGCCCTTGGCCTGGGCAATTGGTCAGACCTCAGGAGGGACTTTTCTTCCCACCCAGTCATTGAAGATTTGACTCACAAGACTGGGAACTTCAAGCAGTTCAACATCTTCTGTAACATGCTGGAGTCAGCCCTTACTCAGGTAGGGACCAGGGCTGATGGCTTGGGGGAGGGTTCTGTTCTCACATTTCCTGGGTTAGGTGCCCCACAATGTATGTAGGACCTTATAGCTTCTTCATTGAAGGGACAGGGCTTTTTCTTCTTCCTCAAATACAAATGGCTAGAATAACTATCTAGGGATAGTTATTCTCAATTAGAAAATTTCAGATCATAGAAATGTAAAGATATGAAAGTAAAAATCATTGTACTCTTAATACTCTTATTAATATTTTGGAAAAAACCACTTCAGCTTTCTTCATTTCTGTGTGTGTGTGTGTGTGTGTGTGTGTGTTGTTTGCAGATCTATAATTACATATAGTTGACATATTTTCCAAGGTATTCTGCATCTTGCATTTTTTTGGGGGTACTGGGGCCTTCTACTTCCAGGCTACACCCCCAGACCTATTTTTTAATTTTTTATTTGGAAACAGGGTCTCACTAGGTTGCTGAGAGCCTCACTGAGTTGCTGAGGCTGACTTTGAATTTGTGATCCTCTTGTCTCAGTCTCTCAAGTATTGGGATTACAAGTATGTGGCACCATGCTCAGTTGCAACTTGCTTTTAAAAGATGCAACAGAGCTGGTTGTGTGTGGTGGCACACACTTGTAATCACAGTACTTTGGAGGCTGAGACAGGAGGATCTCAAGTTTGCGGTCTGCTTCAGCAACTTAGTGAGGCCCCCCACAATTTAGTGAGACCCTATTTCAAAATAAGAAGTAAAAAAGTGCTGAGGGTGCAGCTCTGAGATAGAGTGCCCCTGTGTTCAACCCCCTAGTACTAGTAAATAATAATTAAAAGCTAACAGTAGCTGGGTGTGGTGGCACACACCTGTAATCCCAGGACTTGGGAAGCTGAGACAGGAGGATCGTAGGTTTGAGGTCAGCCTTAGCAATTTAGTGAGACCCAATCTCAAAATAAAAAATACAAAAGGGCTAGGGGTATGGCTGGGAAGTAGAATACCCCTAGGCTCAATCCCTAGTAACACACACACACACACACACACACACACACACACACACACACACTTTTTTTTTTTTCTTTTTTGCAGTACTGGGGATTGAACCCAGAGGCAGTCTACCTCTGAGCTACACCCTCAGCCCTATTTTTTTATTCTTTATTTTGAAACAGGGTCTCATTAAGTTGCAGAGGGCCTCACTAAATAACTGAGAACTGAGGCTGGCCTTGAACCCAGATCCTCCAGTCTCAGCCTCCCAAGTACTGGGATTACAAATGTGCACCATCACGCTCGGCTCACACAAAAGTATTAATTGAAAAAAATAAAAGTAGGTTAGAATTTAGAGTATAGGTAATTATATTGTTCCTCTGATTATAGGCAAAATATTCTCTCATAAAACTGAAAGTACTAGCCAGGCGTGGTGGTGCACACTTGTAATCCCAGCATTCGGGAGGCTGAGACTGGAGGATCTGGGTTTGCAGCCAGCCTTAGCTACCTAGTGAGGCACTCTGCAACTTAATGAGACCCTGTTTCAAAATAAAGAATAAGAAATAGGGCTGGGGGTATAGCTCAGAAGTAGAATGCTCCTGAGTAGTTCAAACCCAGTACCGCAAAAACCCCAAAAACCAAAAACCAAACCAAAACAAAACCCCCCGAAAGTACTAATATGTGACTTAGAGCCAGGTGTGGTGGCACATGCTTGTAATCGTAGTACTTGGGAGGCTGAGACAGGAGGAACGCAGGTTCAAAGCCAGCCTCAGGAATTTAGTGAGGCTCTCAGCAACCTAGTGAAACCCTGTTTCCAAATATACACCCTGAGGGTGTAGCTTAGAGGTAGAATGCCTCTGGGTTCAATTCCCAGTACCACAAAAAAGAAAAAAAAAAAAAAACAAAAACACGTGACTTAGAAAGTGAGAGTCCAGCCGGGCATGGTGGTGCACACTTGTAATCCCAACATTTGAGAGGCTGAGACTGGAGGATCCGGGTTTGTGGCCAGCCTCAGCTACCTAGTGAGTTACTCCGCAGCTTAGTGAGACACTGTTTCAAAATAAAAATTAAAAAATAGGGCTGGGGGTATAGCTCAGAGGTAGAATCCCCCTGAGTTCAATTCCCAATACCACAAAAAAAAAAAAAAAAAAAAAGAAAAGAAAGTGAGAGTCCCTTATAATCTCCTTTTAATCCTCCATCCAGATGGTAAAATTCTACTTTGAATTCACACTCATTAGTGCCACTTCCCAAGCCAGTTGCTTCCCCTCAGTGCCTTGGTTTCCCCATCTATGAAGTGTAGATAATAGTTCCCATTTCATAATGCTATGAAGATTAAATGAGTTATCATGTATAAAAAGCTTGGTATAGTGTTTAGCTAATAATAACTGATATATGGGTACTGTTTTTACTATTATCATTTTTTTGGTACTAGGGATTGAACCCAGGGGCTTTCTACCTCCAAGCAATACCCCCAGACCTTTTTATTTTTTATTTTGAAATAGGATCTCGCTAAGTTTCTGAGGCTGGCCTCTAGCCTTCAATTCTCCTGTCTCAGTCTCCCAAGTACCGGGATTACAGGTATGCACCATGGTGTCTGGCTATCACCAGCTTTTGAATCTTTGTTAGTGGTTGCTTAGTGTTGTGTTGTACACAGCATCATGATGTATATAACCCAGTGGTTCTCAAACTGTTTGGTCTCATGATCCTTTTATATTCTTAAAAACTGTAGAGGACACCAAAGAGCTTTTGTTTATACAGAGGATATTTATAATGTTAATGCCATATTAGAAGTTAAAACAAAAATTTAAAGGTTTATGAATTAATTAGAAAAACATTACTAATAGGTATAATAGCTTATACCTGTTAGATGTTAGCCTAAATATTATTTTAATGAAAAGTATATTTCCTAAAACAAAAAATGATTATGAAACATAATTTTGTTTTATATTTTTGCACAAAAATGCCTGGCTTAATAATACAAACTTGCTGGATTCTCATGTACTTCTGCATTCAGTCTGTTTTGATATGTTTTATCTGAAGAGTATAGTTATGTAGTTGGAAAAGGGAGTACTTTAATAGCTTTTGAAATAATTGTATTTTCCTTTGCTAACACACTAAAACTGGACAACCTTCTTGAAGGTTAGTTGCAATATGGAATCTGAAACCTCTTAAGTGGGCTCATATTGCTACTGTTAAAAGATTCAAATCCATTAATTGGGGCTGGGGATGTACCTCAGTGGTAGAGTGCTTGCATAGTACAACTCATAGATGTAGCTTATACTTTTTTTTGGTACTGGGGATTTAACCCAGGGATATTCTACCTCTGATTTATACCCCCAGCCCTTTTTTATTTTTGAAGCAGGGTCTCAGTAAGTGCTGAGACTGGCCTCAAACCAGCAATCCTCCTGTCTCAGCCTCCCAAGTACTGAGATTACAGGTGTGTGCCGCCACCATGCCTGTGTATCTTGCACTTTGCATGGGTCTTTTATCCCTGCATAGTTTTGTAATATCATGTGTTGGTTATTTGGAAAATATTTGTTCATTGACTTATATGGATCTTCCAAATGTCGACCCATTTTATTATACAATGTCAGGAAATGACATTTATTAATATCTCCATAGATCTCACCAGGAGAGTCTTTGAACATCTAGAAGCCAGCAAGCACAGTGGCAGGCACAAGTTTTCCAAAATTCTGATTCTAATTCAAGTGCAAAGCTTCAATTTTATCATTGGCGACAAATCCATTAACTGTTTTTCTTGAAGAGACAGGCTCACTTTGTTCATTTTTGAGAAGATGCCTGCCAAATACCCAAGTCTGAATAACCGCAGTTGTGTCTGTCAGTCGTTCTTTCAAGTGAAAAAAATAGTGTTCCATGAAAAAGTGGCTAATTTGGCTTCAAACCTGATTGCACAAGTGCTTTTCCCTGGGCCACTGTCAGGCTTTGGTATGCAGCAGAAGCACTCTCTGTGCGCTTCCCATTTTATTTCCTTTCTCCCCCCCCCCTTTTTTTTTTTTTGCAGTATTGGGGGTTGAACCCAGGGGCATGCTACATCCCCAGCCCCATTTTTTTTGCGGTACTGGGGATTGAACTCAGGGGCATTCTACCTCCGAGCTATACCCCTAGCCCTATTTTTTATTCTTTATTTTGAAACAGGGTCTCACTAAGTTGCAGAATGCCACACTAGGTAGCTGAGGCTGGCCACGAACCCAGATCCGCTGGTCTCAGCCTCCCAAATGCTGGGATTACAAGCGTGAGCCACCACACCCGGCTCCCATTTTTTATTCTTTATTTTGAAACAGGGTCTCACTAAGTTGCAGAGAGCCTCACTAAGTAGCTAAGGCTGGCTGTGAACCCAGATCCTCCAGTCTCAGCCTTCTAAGTACTGACTGGGATTATAAACATATACCACCACACCCGGCTCTCTCTTTTGATTAGGGATTAAACCGAGGGCACTCTACCACTGAGCTCCCAGCTCCATTTTATTCTTTTATTTTTGAACTGGGCTCGCTAAGTTGCTGAGGCTGGCCATAGCTGCAATCTTTCTGTCTCAGCCTCCCAAGTCCTGGGATTACAGGTGTGTGCCACCATGCCTGGCCCCATTTTCTTGTACAGAATGTGAAGAGATAGTGTACTCAAGGGTTGAGAGTCAAACAATTCAATCATTTTGACCTGCATCATCAAGAACATTCCTAAGTTTCACTTCCTGTGTTTGTTTCTTTGTTGATTTCTCTCTCCTCCTCACCCTATGAGGCCCCCTGGCCTGCCTGGAGAATGCATTGACTCCTAGGACCATTGTACCATTCAGTGCCACTGGCTTGATTTCTGCTGAGGTGCCATTGGTTTTACCTGCCATTATTTTTGCACCACTAGTGTGCGTATCAGGACAGTTAAAAAAGGCCAAGGAAGCTGGGGATGGTGGCACACACCTGTAATCCTAGTACCTCAGCAACTTGGTGAGACTGTTTCAAAATAAAAAATAAAAAGGACTGGCAGTATAGCTGGCAGGTAAAATCTGGGTTCAATCCCCAGTACCAAAACAAAACAAAGGGCAAATATGTCTTTGTATTATTGTGAAAATTGTTTTGGCCTCATGGACTCTGGGGGTGGGGTGGGGGGTCTTGGGGACCTCCAGGGGTCTGCAGACACTTGGAGAGCCACAGGGCTAAGCTGCCTCCCATGGTTGAACATCTAGGTTCTTTCCAGTTTACCCCTCCTATCATGGCCTTGTGTCCGTCCCTGGGAGGCCATCCTAATCATCAGCCTCAGCATAGGGACTTCGAGGGGAGGCATGTGTGTGTGTTGTGTACTCTGGGAGTGGCCCAGTGGCTCCTGGGTAGCTCCTCTCCTCCTCTCCCACAGAGCAGTGAGTCGGTCACCCTAGACCTGCTGACCTACACAGACCTGGAGTCCCTGCGGAACCGCAAGCTGGGGGGCCGTCCAGGCTCCTTGGCCCCCAGATCTGCTCAGCTCAACTCCAAGCGCTACCTGATTCTCATCTATTCTGTGGAGTTTGACAGGTGGGCACAAGAGTCTGGCTCCAGGTGCAGGCTGGTAAGCAGGGGTGGGTAGGAACCCCTGGTACCTGGTAATGTGGGGAGGCCATTTAAACCTTGTTTTCAGAATCTTTGCCTGTGTATCATTTAGTATTGTGTTTGGTTATAGTTAGCAGAATAACCATTACCAGTGCTTTAAATAATAGTGTATCATATAAGAGCTGGGCATGGTGGCCCATGCCTGTCATCCTAGTACCTAGGAGGCTGAGACAGGAGGATCACAGGTTTGAAGTCAGCCTTGGTATTTTTTTTTTTCTTGTGGTACTGGGGATTGAACTCAGAGGCATTCTACCTCCGAGCTATACCCCCAGCCCTATTTTTTATTCTTTATTTTGAAACAGGGTCTCACTAAGTTGCGGAGTGCCTCACTAGGTAGCTGAGGCTGGCCGGGAACCCGGATCCTCCAGTCTCAGCCTCCCAAATGCTGGGATTACAAGCGTGCGCCGCCATGCCCAGCTCAGCCTTGGTATCTTAAGTGAGGTCCTCCACAATTTAGTGAGATCCTGTTTCCAAATAAATAAAATTGGACTGGGGGTATAACTTGGAGGTAGAATGCTTCTGGGTTCAATTCCCAGTAACAAACAAACAAACAGACAAACAAACAGGGCTAGGGGTGTAGCTTGGAGGTAGAATACTTCTGGGTTCAATCTCCTGTACCAAAAGAAAAAAAAAAAATACCCAAGAGGCTCTCAGGGTTGAATATCTGGTTCAAGGGCTGTCATTGCAGGGTGAGAACAGGTTCTGAAACTGCCTTAGAGTGAGGAGTTCAGGGATCATGTGTTCTCTTACTTTGCTCTCTGAACCTGGCTGTCACCCTGGGCGGTTTCTTGGCTTCTGAGATGCTGTGGTTCTGATCCCCCTCTCCAGGATTCACTACCCACTGCCCCTCCCGTACCAGGGCAAGCCGGACCCTGTGGTCCTGCAGGGCATCATCCGCTCGCTGAAGGAGGAGCTGGGCCGCCTTCGAGGGCGAGATGGCCAGGACGCCCGGGACACGCGGGAGACTGAAGTCTGGCACCTTCGGGAGCAGTGAGTCTGGGAGGGGCGCGGCCCATCATGCACTTTGTGTGGACCCAATGCATTTCGACCTTTGGGGGGTGACCATCCCTCACTCACCCTGCTCATTCTGAGCCCCTCCCTGTGTCCACTCTCTGTTGGGGGGTGCTGGGGACACACCAGCGATGAAGGCAGTCCTGGCTCTGCCCTCTGTGACTCCAGCCAGTGAGGGAGACAGACCTGCAGACAGCTGAGGGTGAAGACTCAGAGTGGGTGGGCTGGTCCCAGAGGGGTCCTGGCCCTGCCTGGTGAGGAGGGCGCTGTTGGCAGAGGGACCAGCACTCGGAGAAGTGGGAACACGAATCCACCTTCACTGGGCGCCTCTTGTGCTGACTCCTCCCTGCCCCTCATGCTGTGCCCGGCCCAGGGCAGATGGACGTCAGTCCCTAAACCACTGGAGCACATCTTCAGCAATAGATGGGGCGAGGCAGGAGAGGGCGCTGTGACGGGGACCTGGTGGGTCTTGGGGTAAGTTAGGTGAAGTAGTTGGGGAAGAGCGTTCTAGGCAGAGGGGACAGTGTGTGCAAAGTCCTTGCATTAGTGGGAGCGTGGTGACAATAAGGGGACCGAGCGAGTGAAGAAAGCAAAGGCTTTGGGCATATTTATTAATGCCACCTGTGGGTACGCTGGATCACAGACATGGGCTCCACCTGGAGGCCATCCAAGTCTTTGGGGGAAGACTAGTGATATTTTTATTTTTATTTTATTTGTTTTTGGTACTAGGGATTGAACCCAGGGGTGTTTCTACCTCTGAGATAGACCCCCAGCCCCCTATTTTATTTTTTAGTTTGAAACGAGGTCCTTTTTTGTGTGTATGGCACTAGGAATTGAACTGAGAGGCATTCTACCTAAAATGAGAGGCAAGCTACACCCCTAGACCAATTTTATTTGTTATTTGGAAGCAGGGTCTAACTAGGTTGCTGAGCACCTCACTAAGTTGTTGAGGTTGTCTTCGAACCTGCAATCTTCCTGTCTCAGCCTCCCAAATACTAGGATTACGTGTGCCATCACACCCAGCTGGAATCAGATCTTGTTAAGTTGCTGAGGGTCTCACTAAGTTGCTGAGGCTGGCCTGGAATCTAAGGCCTCCTGTCTCAGCCTCCCACGTGCTGGGATTACAGGTGTATGCCACCACGCCCAGCTTAGTGATATTTTAGTAATAACACTAGCAGTTACTGTCTGTTCAGCATTTTGCTGTGTGCCAGGCCCCTGCTCAGTGCTTTATGATTGAATTCATTTTGTCCTCACAGCAGCCCTATGAGGTGGAAAATGATGTCATCCCCAGAGAAATTAAGGAACTTTTTCTAGGTCACACAGTGGATAATATGGCCAGGCTAGACCTTAGATCCAGGCAGCCAGTACCCAGCCCCCTTCCAGTCCCCAGCCAGTTTGCTCTGACAGCTGCCAGCCCAGGACTGAGCATCAGTTGCTCACGAGGAGAACTGGCACTTCCTCCTCCCAGGAATGGGAGCTCAGGGGGCTGGGGGCCCTTGGCTTCGTACTGCTGGGGAGAGGAGGAAACCCACAGTGGGAGGCCAGGGTGGGAAGCAGGAGAAGCTTCCTGCCTCCCCTGCCCCCCAATCCCACGATCTGCCCTAGGTCGGACTGTGTGCATGTGCTTCCCAAGATGGCCATGAGGTGGCGCCCTCCGCCCACCGCGACCAACCACAGCGCTAGAGTGACTGACTTGAGAGCTCAGAGCTGCTGGCTGCCTCTTATGTCCTCATTCCAGCCTGGAGTTAGAGTTTGGGAAGATTCCAAGACTCGTTCATTCATTCTTCCAACATTTATTGAACTCATACACTGCCTGGCACTAGTTGATGTTTATGGATGCAGCCTTAGGTGCTCTTCAGAGATTCCTAGGATCTTATAGGGATCTTACTACCCTCCCTTTTCACAGATGAGAAAACCAAGGCCCAGCGATTTGACTTGAAACTTCCCAGGGTCTCCCAGCATGTAAAAAGTGGAGTGTTCACAGCCTGGCTACAGAGCTAAGGTTTCTACCAGACAGATGGAGACTGCTGCCAAGGGTGGGGCCCCCACCTAGGCCAGCCAGGCACACAGATATATACCTGCTCTTCTCAGGCTGATGCTGGGAAGGGATTGTAGGGACAGTGCGAGAGCCCAGCACACTGGAAGCAGGCAGGCTTCCCAGGATGAGTGGAGTCCTTCTGGCCAGGGGCAGGAAGAGAGAACATTCTGGAAGGGGAAAATGGCATGGGCAAAGGGTGGCCTGGCTGGAGTCCTGTGGGGTTGGGAAGTGGGAGGAGAGGAAGGCTGGAATCAGCCAGGCTCAGGCTGAATGGGAAGCTCCTTGGAGAGCTAGGGGACCACAGAGTTTTATAGTGTTTAATTAGGAAAAATTCCAAGCACACACACAGTAGACAGGAGTATAGTGTCCCCCAGCATCAGTAGGTAGCCATGGTTTGCCCATTTTGCTGGTCACTCCTCCCTTCTTTCCTGGGAAGTAAATCCCAGACGTAGTATCTACTTCACAAATACTTTAATATGTATCCTTAACATATTAGAACATTAAAAATAAGTACTGAGTCAGGCATGGTGGCACATGTCTGTAATCCCAGCACTTGGGAGGCTGAGACATGAGGATCCTAAGTTTGAGGTCAGCTTCAGCAATTTAGCAAGACTCTCAGCAACTTAGCAAGACACTGTTTCAAAATAAAAAAATATAGCTCAGAGGTAAAATGCCCCTGGGTTCAATCCCTAGACCATTAAAAAAGAAAAAAAAAGTAAGTATCTGGGCATGGTGGCACATGCCTATAATCCTAGTCCTTTGAAGCTGACATGGGAGGATCAAAGGTTTGAAACTAGCCTTAGCAATTTAGCAGAGACTCTGTTTCAAAATAAACAAAACAACAAAAAGTACAAGTGCTCTTAACACATCCAGCACAGTTTACATCTGATACTCAGTGCGAGTGCCTTCACACTTCTCTATCTCTCAGGTATCTTTTTGATCTGTGGTTTGAATTAGTATCCAAATACGGCTACTCACTGCACTTTGTTAGTGTGCTTCTTAAATCTCTCTTAATTTACAACCCTTCCTACCTTTTCCTGCAATTTATTTGTGAAGAAAGCAGGTTCTTTGTCTTGTAGAGTCTCCCAGTCTGGACTTTGCTGATTTTATCCAGGTGGCCATGGTGGTGAAGGTCTTCCTCTGCCTCCAGTACTTCCAAGTGAAGTGGTGGTTAAGCCCTGAGGCTTAATCAGATCTGGATTAGGGTTTTGGCAAGATACCTTCTTGGTGCTGAGGTGGACTTCCTGCCGTCAGAGTGGTGTTAAGACCAGCGAGGTCAGCTGATGAGTGGCTCCCTCTTTTTTTTGTTGTTGTTGTTGGTACTGGGGCACACCCCCAGCCCTATTTTATTTTTATTTTGAAACAGAGTCTCACTTGGTTGATTAGAGTCTTACTACTTTCTGAGGCTGCCATCCTCCTGCCTCAGCCTCCCAAGTACTGGAATTATAGGCGTTTCTGTTTATAGTCTAGCTATAATTGAATTTTGGTCAGGTAGGGGTCATCACGTACTTTTTCTATATAACCACTCACTCTAGTGACATTTGCTGAAGTGTCCTTTCCCTACTTCTCTGGTGGGTTTGCATCTTGGTGTGTATCGTGCATTTCTGGTGGACACCCAGGAGTGGTGCTGCGGGTCATTGAGTTTGTGTTCCTTTAGGCTTTACTAGATAGTAACAGACCCAAACTGTTTTTCAAAGTGGTGATAATATTTTGTGGCATCTCTTTGTGGTTTGAATTTGCATTTCCCTCATGATCTGTGAGACTGAGCACCTTCCCATATGTTTAATAGTCATTTGTGTTCCTCTTTTGTAGATTGCCTGTTCACCTATCTTGTCCGTTTTTCTGCTGGCCTTTTCTTTCTTATTGATTTCCAGGAGTTCTTTACATATACTGGATACAACCCTTTTGTTGATTTCAGAAATCTGCTCCCACTTGATAGCTGGCCTTTCTATTCTCTTAATAGTGTCTTTTGAGGACAGAGGTTCTTTTTTTTTTTGGTGGTGGTGGTGGTACTGGGGATTGAACCCAGGGCATTCTACCTCTGAGCTACACCCCCAGCCCTGTTTTATTTTTTATTTTGAAACAGGGTCTCACTGAGTTGCAGAGGCTGGCTGCAAACATGTGATCCTCCTGCCTCAGCCTCCCTAGTACTAGGGTTACAAGTATGTGCCACCACACCCAGCTTCAGAGGTTCTGTTTTCTTTTCTTTTTTTTTTTTTTTTTTTTTATGCGGTATTGAGGATTGAACCCAGGGGCATGCTATCTCTCAACTATACCCTCAGCCCTTTAAAAAAAATGTGAGTGCTACCACAACCAACTTGATACATTTTTAGAAAGAGAAAAATAATGTCTGTGCTTACGTAACTTGCTCAATTTTACAATTTTCTCATGCTGAAAATCTTAGTTTCCATGGGTAGTAAGAGAATAATTTTCTTTTTTCTAAGTAATACCAACATAATTACTATTAGTGAGAGCTCCTAATAAAGTTGATTTATGTTCAGTCTTTTATGTCTTTAGGCCTTACCACTAGCTTAAGTACTGTGTTTTAGTCACTGCATAATTCTCTAATATTACACCAACCTTGGTATACAGTTAAGTCTCTGTGAACCAGTTTTCTTTTAAAAACGTTAGCTGACTTTGGTGGTAGTGCCAGCTACTCTGGAGGCTGAGGCAAGAGGATCACTTGAGCCCAGCAGGTTCAAGGCCAGACTGGTCAACATAGTGAGACTCTATATACAGTAATTTCATAGTTTCAGAATCAAAGCTGAGAAAAGGGGTACATTTAGAAAGGTCCAGTTTCTGTCCCCTTTCCCTCTTCTGTGTTCCTCCCTACCCCATAGGTAATCCTCCCCATTTTAATTTCTTACTGTATTAGACTTTGAAAATATGAACATATCTATAATTTGTAAACCCCTCCCCCCTTTTGTGGTACTGGGGATGGAACTCAGGGACAGTCTACCTCCGAGCTACAACTCGAGACCTATTTGTTATTCTTTATTTTGAGACAGGATCTCACTGAGTTGCAGAGGGTCTAAGTAGCTGAGACCGGCGGCAAACCTGAGATCCTCCTGATCCTCCTGTCTCAGCCTCTCCAGTACTGGGATTACAGGCGTTCGCCACCATGCCTGGGCAACAGTTAGGTGGCAGAACGGGAGGTCCTGGCTGGGAAGGTCCTGGAGGCGGGAACAAGGATCTTAGGGGCTAGCCTTTAAGGGTAGAGATGGCCAGACTGATGAAATCTTCAAAAATAAGGACACACAGGACTGTGTGCCCACCCCTCACCAGGGGAGGCGTGTGTGCGCACGAGTGAAGTGGGGTTGTGTCTCCCTATGGTGGTGTGTCACCCCTTCCTCGGAGGAGGAGGAGATGATAAAAACCTTGGGAGCATCCTGGGATGGCGTTCCACCTTCGTGGGGAGGTGAAATAAAGGGGCGTGTCCAGTCCTGGTGGAGGAGTGGGGAGGATGGACAGTGCCCGCCAGCCCTCTCCTCTTCCACTCTCCGCGCAGGGTGTCGCGTCTGGCATCAGAGAAGCGCGAGCTGGAGGTCCAGCTGGACCGGTCGCGCGAGGAGGCGCTGGCGGGGCGGGCGGCGCGCCAGGAGGCCGAGGCGCTGCGCGGGCTGGTCCACGGCCTGGAGCTGGAGCTGAGGCAAGAGCGCGGCCTGGGGCAACGGCTGTCGGGCCACCGCAGCCAGGACTGCCGCCGCCTGGCCAAGGAGGTAAGCAGGCGGGGCAGCTGGCCGGCAGGGCGCGGACCCCGGCCTCAGTGTAGACCACGCCGCCTCTGCTCTCCTGCAGCTCGAGGAGGTGAAGACGTCGGAGCGGAGCCTGCGAGCCCGGCTGAAGACACTGAACAGCGAGCTGGCCTTGTACAAAAGGGGGTGAGGGCGTGGGTTGGGCGTGGCTTGGAGCTGCCCCTAGACCTGCAGGTGGGCTGGGTAGGCAAGTGGGCTGTGTTGGAAGGGGGCGTGGGCGGGGCCTGAGGATGGGCGTGGCAGATGGGGGAGGAGGGGCCTAATAAACGTTGGCGCATAGGGAGAGCTTCAGAATAATAGTTGGAAATGGTAGGCGGGCCCTGCGGGGAAATGGGCAGGCCTGGAGATGGGCATTGGAAAGGGGCGGGGCCTGCGGTCCAGGGTGAGGCCAACCAGGTGGGGCCCGGGTGATGGGTCTGGCATTTATTAGGGTGGGTGGCGGGAAATTGAGAAGGGTGTCCGGGGAACTGTGAGAGACACGGGAAGATCTGGAGAATGGGGTATGTTAGGATATAGAGAAGTGACAGGGTTTCAGATAGTGTCCCAGACAGTCTGGGCGGAGCGTGGGGGAGGGTATCTGGGCGGGTCTTGGGCCAGGGTGTACATGTTAAGGAACCGAGGGGCATGGCGCTGAGGGGTCATTGAAGGTGTGCCAGGGTTGAGGTTTGGGGTCGTCCTGGCTGGTAGGAAACTGATAGTTCTATGCCACCAGGAGACGGACTCCACCGGTGGTGCCGCCCCAGGCCCGGGAGGACCGGGCTTCGTCGTCCAGGGAGCGCTCCACGTCTCGTGGCCGTGGCCCTGCCCGTTCCTCCTCCCGGGAGAGCGGCCGCGGGGTCCGGGGTCGAGGCCGGCCTGCCCGCCCCTCGCCCTCGCCCACAGGTCCGTACCCATCCTGCCCCGCCCTGCCCGGGGGTAGGTGAGTGGGGCAGAATCAGACCAGCGCTGTGAAGGCCAGATCCTGTAACCCAGCCTCCTCTCCACCCTTACCCACACTGTCGTAGGTGGTCGCGGGACCCGTTTCGACCCCACCGCCTTTGTGAAAGCCAAGGAGAAGAAGCAGAGGGAGATCAGAATGAAGTTAGTGCCCATTTTCTTCTTTCCCACCCTAGGCCTGCCGGGTACCTGGCCCCCTCGACTGTGCTTGCTCCCTCGCCACTGAGCAGGGCCCCTCATCTCTACCGCCTCCCATCAGTCTCCTCCAGTCACCTGCCCAGGTCTCCTCTCCCCCCAATCTGGTCCCACTGCTCACCTGACCCCGCCTTCTCCCACCGCATGCTTTTTCCCGTCGGCCACGTGACTTTAGGTGGGTGACCCTCTGACTTTTAGGGATGCAGTGACGCCTTTCTCGCAGCAGTTGGGGGTACAGGGGGCGTTTCTCCTCCCGTTTTCCAGGCAACAGCAGCAACAGCGGAACCGATTGGGCAGTGGAGGCAGCGGGGACGGCCCGTCCCTCACGTGGTCTCGCCAGACCCGGCCCCCCGCCGCGGTGACTGGCCGTGGGGACGCAGCTAACCGCTCGCGGCACCGAAGCTCCTCGGGTAACGGGCCGGAGCCGGGGCGGGCCGGGACGGGCCGGGACGGGGCTGGCGAGCGTCGGAGACTCACACCCGTATCGCCCTCTAGTGGAAAGTTTCCGCAGCCGCTGCTCGTCTGCTAGCTCCTGCAGTGAATTTGAGGATTTCTCCGAGTCGCTCACCAGAGGGTAAAACTTGGGCTAGGGGAAGGATTATGTGAAAAAGGTGCCTGGGGAGACTGGAAACTGCCTTTTGCAGGGAAATTGGGGGTTGTAGGTCTTGAAACCACAAAAGGTGGGCTTGGGAGGGAGGAAACAACGGAATCCCCATTGGTCCTTGATTGTCCTCTTCTCTCAGTCTTCGCTGCCGTGGTCGTGGGAAGCCCCCCAGTCCTACCCCCTGGAGCGGGTCCAAAGTGGTGAGTCTCCCCCCAGGCCGTGCAGGAGGACGGGGAAGCATAAGGTATTGAAGCCAGCTGTCCCATTTCCCATATGGCCCCATCCCAGCCATCAGGTTGCCGAGGTGACTGTCCACCTTCGGAAATGGTGGTGTGGGACCATGGGATTGGGGGTGGAGGAGGCACAGGATGCTATTTAAAGTTCTGGCTTCCAACTGCCAGATTTTCAAGCCTGGCTCCTCTTATCACCTGCGTGATTGAAGGTACTTATTTAGCCTCTCAGTACCTGTTTTCTTGGACCAGTTAATCAGGACCGGTAATCAGAAAACCGTGGGCATTCTTGGGATGACACAGGAGATTATTTTGATATAACGAGTGTTCAGTGGTACAGCACTTATTTTCCCTGAGGTCCTTGGCTTCAGAATTTCCAGGAAGTTTGTGGGGCAGGAACAGAGGGACGAAACTTGACCCTTCCCCCCCACCCCCATCACCAGAAATCCACCTCTCGGGAACAGAGCAATCATCAGAGACGCCTGGCCAACTCGGGGGGCTGGGTCCCCATTAAAGGTGAGTCTGGGACTTTACACTTGCCCCTCGCATTAGCCCCAGCACTCTGGGAATGGTACTGAGGGCTGTGTATGGACGAGGGTGCTCCTTTCAGCTTTTTAAGCCCCCACACTCACACCTGCTCTCCAGAGTACAGCTCGGACCACCAGTCGGCCGACATGGCCGAAATAGATGCGCGGCTGAAGGCCTTGCAAGAATACATGAACCGGCTGGACACGAGGTCATGACCTTGGAGAGGGGGTACTGCCCCCCACCCCTCCTGCCAGTGGGTATGGCCTGGGACCAGGGTGGCCTTCCAGCCCCACCCAGGTGCGGCACTTCCAGGTGCTCCTGGGGTCTCAGGTATGTGAGGCCCAGGCCCTGGCCTCTCTCCAGGCAGTGCATGCTGGGAGCGGGTATATGTGTTTTGTAAATAAACTTGTCTTTGGGACCCCCGCAGCTGATGACTGAAGGGTGGGGTACAGTGGAGAGAAATGAGGAGGATGGGGGGTAAATTTGACCGTGTGTGTATTTCTAAGTGTGTCTGTCACTAGGAGGCAGATGGGGGTTCAGGCTCAGGAAAAACTTCCACATCCTCTAAAATAATGCAAAGGGAGGCCTGCAGGGTGGTGGTGAGCAGCCCATATCCAAAGGAGTCCAAGCAGAGATTCTGCACAGGATGTCATTGTCCCATGTGTGGTGAGGAAGGGGCATCTTGCAGCATGCTCCGCTGGCTGGCAGGACCCTGGAGCTACTGTTGGTGACATGAGACCCACATGGTGCTGATTCCTGGGCTCTGACCTGAGACCTCTGGGTTCTGAGCTGTGATGTTGCTTTCGAGCTGGGATCTCCGGGGTCTTGGTTCAGGGTCGGGGCCTCTGGGTTGTGAGCACCAGCAAGGGAGCAAGGGGCGTGGCTGGGGTCTTCTGGGAGGGGGGAGAGGGCACGAAGCAGGACCTGCTCAGGACCATGCTTGGAGCTGTGTGTTTATTGCAGGAGGGAGAGGGGAGGTTCTGGCCATCCGGGGAGAAGCATGGAGGGGCTGAGAAGCAGGGCCTCACTCTCGGTAATGAGGCCACTTCTGGATGATTTCATAGAGTTGGTCACCTGGAGAGAGTGTCTGCTGCACGTCCCGGTGTCCTTTGACCTCGTAGTTGGGTCTCAGGACTCCCATAGCCACGCCGCAGGCCAGCAGACTCTGGGCTGCCCGGAGAGCCCTTGGTGGGGGCGTCCGATCTGTGAGAGCAGATGGAGAAGTCAGGCTGAGGCTCTCCAAGGGAAGAGGTTTGTGGGGTAGGGGGTAAATTGTGCCTTCTGAGCTGGTCGTGGTCGTGTGTGTGTGTGTGTGTGTGTGTGTGTGAGAGAGAGAGAAAGAGAGAGAGAGGGGGGGGGAGATAGTGAGGATTGAACCCAGGGGCGTTTTGCCTCCGAGCTATACCCCCAGCCCTTTTTATTTTTTATTTTGAAACAGGGTCTTGCTGAGTTGCTGAGAGCCTCGCTACATTGCTGAGGCTGGCTGCAAACCTGTGGTCCTCCTGTTTCCAACCTCCCAAATACTGAGATTACAGGGGTGCACCACCATGCCTGGCTTGAGCTGGTCTTAACTGCTCTGTGTCTAATTTCCTTCTCTGTGAAAGGAGAGAATAATGACAGTTGGGGAGTAAAATGGTTATTTTACATAAAACCTACGGAATGGTGCCTGGCAGAGAGGAAGCCTAGCAGGTGTTGGTGATCATGATGATTATTGTGTGTTCTTCCTCCTCAACCCCAGACCTCTGTGTCATGCCCATGGTGGCCAGCATCTGTCACACACTTCCTAGGTGCCATGGACTGGTCTAAGGATTTTGTAAAGATCAACTAGTTCTCACCCCCACCCTGTGATTGAAGATGGCCTCCATTATCCAAAAACCACGAGACTCAGGGTCTGGAGTCCAGGGCCCAGGGTCATGGAGTGTGTAGGTAGCAGAGCCCCTCAGCCACCATCCCCTCTGCAGTGCCAGCCCCATGCCAGCCTTCTGGACAGTCACTCACCCATGTAGTTGCCCATGAAGGTGATGCCAATGGATATGGGGTTCCAGGTGGGCCCTGTGTGGTCGCCTTTGATGTTCCAGCCCCGGCCCTCATACACCAGCCCATCTTCTCCAATCAGGAAGCTGTGCAGGAGGGTCAGGGCTTGAGTGAGACCTTCCTCCCTAGGGAGCCCCTCCCCCCGCACCCATATCCGCCCCTCTTCCTGCCACAGCCACACAACTCCCCAACACCTCCTCATACTCTAGTATTCCATAGTAGTGGCAATGGCTGTGGTCATTTTATTGAACCCCTGCCACCTGCCAAGCATAGCTCTGCGGGTACCTTTTATTCATCTTCACAACCCTGTGGGTAACTACCACCCCCAGATTCCAGAGGGAGGATCAGAGAGGTGGATTCTCCTGCCCAAGGTCACACGGAGTTGGGCAGAGCTGGGGTTTTCACCCAGGTCTCCCCGACTCCCACCCATGTGGTCTTGTTCCTTGCTCTCTCCTGCCTCCCTGGAGGACGTGTTGAACTCTTGCTTTGCTGAATCCTCACAAGTCCACCCTCCAAGGTAGGTACTGTTATCTTCCCTATGCCTGGCTGAGGCACAGAGACCCAGACACATGTGATCTGCACAAGGTTGTGCCCCAGAGACACCTGCCCCACAGAGCTCTGCCCTCGCCTCAGCCTGCGCTGGCTTGCAGTCCTCCAGGGTTGGGATCACATCTTCCTCCCTGGGGTTTCCAATCCTGGCAGCAGATCTCTAAGACCCACTCATTCAGCACATCTGGACCGAAGCTGACTGTTTTCTTGGAATTCATTAGAGATCACCGCGGAGCTGCAGCCTCTGTGGACTGAGCCTTCCACATCACCTTAGTGACACACATTAGTGATACAATAATGACACACAGAATGTCGGGACTTCTGAATCCGAGTCCTACACATACCACTTAGGAAGCCAGCCCGTAGAATCTGCCTCTGAGGAGTCTAGAAATACCCCAGTGATGCCAGCTGCAGTGACTGGGCCAGTGTTGGCCCTGCCATATTCCTGGCACCTGTCCTCAGGGCCAGGCTGTCTGTGTCCGTTACCTGTGGTGCATCTA
Source organism: Graphiurus murinus (assembly GCA_004027655.1). Classification (NCBI taxonomy): domain Eukaryota; kingdom Metazoa; phylum Chordata; class Mammalia; order Rodentia; family Gliridae; genus Graphiurus; species Graphiurus murinus. The sequence goes on from PVLC010017568.1 coordinate 24,404, forward strand.
ATATAAACTTGAGTCATGTTGCCAGGTGAGTACAGTCAAGAGCCCCCACTTACAGGTGAGGAAACTAAGGCTTGGAGTACACAACATGACAGGGAGGGGACATTCAGGATGTCAGAATCGAATGCTGAGTCCTAGAGTCTGAGAAGCAAGCTGACATCTATAAGGACATTTAGACCGGAGGCTACAGCTCGGGCTTCCTGACCTCAGGGAACACTTGGGATTGGAGCATCTGACCCCTGGGAACAGAAACTTGAAGGCTTTGAATGATAAAATATCCAGGGGAGGGGGTGTTGTGGCTTCTGGGAGTGAGAAGTCTGTTGGAGCAGTATCCAGGGTGGGGCCCGGGAACCTGCATTTCCAGGAGGCTCTGCAGGTGATTTGGATGCTTACCTGGGCCTGAGAACCTGCAAAGTTCCCTCTCTGAAAGCCCTTGTGCAGGACCCCAGCCTGTTGAAGGGACCTGTTTGCCTCACTCCCTTAACGATCTGTTCTCCCCAGAGGCAACCTCTTACACCTAAGCTGGCCTGTGCCCCCTGCTTTCCAGAATCCTCCAAGGCTCCTGTCTCAGTAAAACCCAAAGCTCTCACTGTGGTACACAAGGCTCTCCAGTCGGCCCCTTGTTGACCTCTTATTTCACACCATTTTCCCCAATTACATCCTGCCCAGCTCTTTTTTTTCTTTTGGTATTGGGGATTGAACCCGGGAGTGCTCTACTTTGTAGCTATACCCTCAGCCCTTTTTATTTGGGGGGGGGGGTCCTAGGGATTGAATCCAGGGGCATTCTATCTCTGAGCTACACAACCAGCCTTTTTTAATTTTTGGAATGGTCTTGCTATGTTGCTGAGGCTGGCCTCGACCTGTGATCCTCCTGTCTCAGCCTCCCAAGTACTGGGTTTACAGGCATGTGCCATTATGCCCAGACAATTCTGCCTTTGGGTCGGGATCTGCTCACTTAGCCCCGGTATCTGCTGACTGCTACAGCTCCCCTATCCCAGAGCCACCCCAAAGCTACTGTCTCAGGGAGGCCTTCCTTCAGCCTTCTAAAGGAGCCCAAGGGGGTGTGGCTTTAGCCTTGGAGGTCACCCTCAACCACCCTATTCCTTTTATCCATCAGTTCTATCACTGAGTCCTTTGTGTTTCTTTCCTCTCTCTGCTGGTCTTTAAGCCACATAGGGCTGGAGCCGCATTGTTCCCAGCTGTGCCCCCATCCTAGTATCTTGCACAACACCTGGCTCATAGTAGGTGCCTAATGCAATAAGAAGCCCATGGATTTGGGGCACCTGCAGCTGAAGTGGAGAAAACTTGCCTACCCTGGGTCACAGGCAGCACTAAACTGAGCTGACCCTGGGACCTGGACCCATGCTTTATCAGCCCTGCTTCCTGCCTCCCAGTGCTGCATCAGCCTTTAGGATTCCTCCCCCCCCCCCTTACTCCCTATGGTGCTGGGGATTGAACCCCAGGGCATTCTACCTCTGAGCTACATCTCCTGTCCTATTTTATTTTGAAACAGGGTCTCATTAAGTTCTTGAGGGTCTTGCTAAGTGGCTGAGGCTGGCCTCAGGCCTATGATCCCTCTATCTCAGCCTCCCAAGTACTGGGATTACAGGTGTGCATCACCACACCTGGCTAGGAAGGGATTTCTGTATAGTGATACCTTGGTGTATGTGAGGCAAAGCCTGACCTCCTCTGGGGAGCAGAGCATGGGCTTCAGCTCATCATAGCTTTTTTTTTTTTTTTTTTTGTAGTAGTAGTAGTAGTAGGGATTGAACCCAGTGGCATTCTACCTCTGAGCTATACCCTCAGCCCTATTTTTTATTTTATTTAAAAAATTTTTTTTGTGGTACTGGGGATTGAACCCAGGGACATTCTGTTTCTGAGTTACACCCCCCAGCCCTATTTTTTTTTTTTTTTTTTCGGTACTAGGGATTGAACTCAGGGGCATTCTACCTCCGAGCTACACCCCCAGCCCTATTTTTTATTCTTTATTTTGAAACTGAGTCTCACTAAGTTGCGGAGTGCCTCACTAGGTAGCTGAGGCTGGCCGCGAACCCGGATCCTCCGGTCTGAGCCTCCCGAATGCTGGGATTACAAGCTTGCGCCACCACACCCGGCTCCCAGCCCTATTTTTTATTCTTTATTTTGAAACAGTCTTACTAAGTTGCAGAGGGCCTCACTAAATAGCTGAGGCTGGCTGTGAACCTTCGATCTTCCTGTCTCAGCCTCCCAAGTACAGGGATTACAAACGTGCACCACCATGCCCATGGTGCTGGGTCTTTTATTTTTATTTTGAAACAATGTCCTGCTAAGTTGCTGAGGCTCGCCTCTAACATCATAGCATCTTCTGCTGCCTTCATCAGCCCAGCCCTGGGTGGTGATCTTGAGCCATAGTTGGGAGGTTATGGAAACCGCCTAGGGTGTCAGCCAGGTGGCTCCACACCCAGTCCAGGTTCCAGTAGGCCCCTCAGGCTGAGGCCTGCACCCTCTGCCTCCTCCTTTCCCCATTCCAGCCTGCCCCCTCCTCACTCACTTGTAGCCCACGTCGCACCAGCCTAGCTGTCTCGCGTGGTAGTGCTGCACGTTCTGGGCCTGCTGCTGGCAGGAGGACGGGGCATTGCAGCTGCTGCCGGCAGTGTGGGAGATCACCACGTAGCGCACCGGGTGGCTCAGAGGCTGGGAGCAATCCGACTTAATAGCCCCCCACTCCTTCCGGGGCACAATGGGGCCGCAGCAGCCTGGGGCTTCTTTATTCTGAGTCACTCCGAGTCCCACGAGGGCGAGAAGGGCCCAGGCAAGCAGCGCGCAGGGGCAGGACATGGCGGGCAGGTGGCTCAGGACCCGCTGGGAGTGCGCAGCGCAGCCAGCCGGGCGCCTTTATCTGCTGGGGCCCAGAGGTGGGAATGGTCTTGCTCCACACTCCAGCGGGCGTTCTTGGGCGGGTCACACGGAACCCCAGTTTCAGCTTCCTCCTCTGGCAAGGCCAAACAGGATGCGGTGGGTCGGGTGGGGAGGGGCGCACAAGCCCTGCGGGGCTCTACGGGAGCCTGGATCCCTGCCCGGCTTTGTGTTTTCTCAGTGGGGCATTGGATGAGGAACTTAACTCCAGGGAGAGAGAAGCCCAGGGCCTTGGCACATCTCCTTCCTGCAGGGACCGAGTTAACAAAGGTTCCCATTTTAAAAATGTTTCCCAGGTTCAAGGTCCATGACAAGAGGTGAATTTTGAGAAGGCTGGGAGAAGGAAAGTCACTTGCTGAGACCTGGCAGGAGGCTCAGTGTAGTGGTCCAGAGCTAGGACTCAGAACCACACTGCCTTTGAAAGTGCCCCCTTCCACCTTTGATACTGGGAATTGAACCCAGGGGCATTCTACCTCTGGGCTACACCCCCGGCCCTTTTTATTTTGAAACAGGGCCTCACTAAGTTGCAGAGCACCTGGCTAAGTTGTTAGGGCTGGACTGCAGCAGACTGGGAACCTGTAGTCCTTCTGTCTCAGCCTCCCAAGTACTGGGATTACAGGCATGGGCCACCACACGCAGCAACCCTGATCACTTTCTAGTGACTTAAACTTTGTGTGCCTCATTTTCCCCACCTGCAATATGGATGTGATAATGTAAGGTTCCCAACTCATAGGTGTGAGGAGAGAAAATGGGTCAACCAGGGTAGGGCCCTTAGGTGTCTGGCACACAGTGCCACATAAATATCACTGAGACTCAAACTCAGTTCTGCCCTAGGTAGGAAGCACCAAGCTTTGCATGACTGCCACTAGCTGGGGGGAGGAGTGAACTGAGTCCAGAGAGGCAGGCCACTTGCCTGGGGCCAGGGAGTGGGTTCAGGTCACTGGTCGGGGCAGAGGGCTTTCTTGGGGCTTCTGGCCTGCCAGGGTCCTCTTTCCTTCCAATAGCACATGAGGAATTCAGGGAAAACTTTCTGGCTTCCTCTTCCTCTTGGCCTTTACCTTAGTGAATTTTATTTATTTTTTTAGTATTAGGCCAGGGGCATTCTACCTCCAAGCTACACCCCCAGCCCTATTTTTATTTTTGAAACAGAGTCTCACTAGGTTGCTGAGAGTCTTACTACTTATTGAGACTGTCCTCAAACCTGTGATCCTCCTGTCTCAGCCTAACAAGTACTGGGGTCACAGATGTGTACCAACATGCCTTGCTTACCTTAGTGAATCTTTAAAAAGTTATGAAAGTAATACATGCTAGCTGTAATAAATTGAATTGCTACAAAATGTCAAGTGCCCCTCCAGCTGTTTACCTGAGGTCATCAATGAGAAAGTGCTGCAGGTGGGGCACTTTTACTTCCACCATATTTTCCATGCTTGTGTAGATTATGCTCATACACATGATCTCAGCAAATGACAAATCAGGCAACTCTAAGCACCTTACAGAGACTGTCTCATGTTTATAAGCATGTAACACACACACACACACACACACACACACACACACACATGAATGCATGTACTGGAGGTTGACTCAGGTGCATTCTACCTCTAAGCTACACCCCAAGCCCTTTTTATTTTTTATTTTGAAATTGGGTCTTACTACATTGTTGAGGGCCTCCCTTGCTAAGTTGCTGAAGCTGGCCTCAAACCTGTGATCCTCCTGTCTCAGCCTTCCAAGTATTGGGGTTACAGGTGTGTGCCACCAGCCCAGTGATGAATAGTGTTCTGTGTGAACTTCCCATTTGAGTTTGCTCTTCTAATCAAGGACCTGTTCATATACATTGCCCATGAAAAATCAGTTTGTTTTTTTTATCAATTTGCAAAATGAAGAATTCCATAAATAGGATTATAGAGTAGCCAGGTATGTGTGTTTTGTGTGTCTCAGTTCTTTTTAGAAGCATTAAATAACAATAAATATATAGAAAAGTGTACAAACACACTTTCTATAGATTAATAGAATTAATAGGATAGAGCTTAGATAATAGAGTGCAGAGTTTCATTAATCTTCACAAAGTGAGTACACTCATGTATCCAGCACCTAAATCAAGAAATAGAGCTACATATAATTCTTTTTGTGTGTGTGCATGTGGTACTGGGGATTGAGCCCAGGGGCATTCTTTTTTTTTTTATTTTTCGGTACCGGGGATGGAACCTAGGGGCATTCTACCTCCGAGTTACACCCCCACCCCTATTTTTATTCATTTTTTGGAACAGGGTCTCACTAAGTTTCGTAGGGCCTCACTAAGTAGCTGAGGCTGGCGGTGAACCTGGATCCTCCAGTCTCAGCCTCCCAAGGACTGGGATTACAAGCGTGTGCCACCATACCAGCCTGCCTAGGGGCATTCTACCTCTGAGCTACCCCCAGTCCTATTTTTTTATTCTTTATTTTGAAGCAGTTTCTCACTAAGTTGTTGGAGGGCCTCACTAAGTAGCTGAGGCTGGTCATGAACCTGCAATCCTCCTGTCTCAGCTTCCCAAGTACTGCAATTACAAGCGTGTGCCACCACACCCAGCTCTACATATGAAAAAAAATTTTTTTTTCCCCTTTTGCAGTACTGGGGATTGAACCCGGGGGTATTCAGGGGCATTCTACCTCCGAGCTATATCCCCAGCCCTATTTTTATTCTTTATTTTGAAACAAGATCTCACTAAGTTGTGGAGGGCCTCACTAGGTAGCTGAGGCTGGCCACGAACCCAGATCTTCTGGTCTCAGCCTCCCAAATGCTGGGATTATAAGCATGAGCCACCACACCCGGCTTCTACATATGAAATTTTAATAGATACTGCCAAATACCATCCCCCAAAGGATTTTGTATTTATTTTCCTAGAAATATGAACAGTCCCTCCCACTTTGGTACTGGGGATTGAACCCAGGGGCATTCTACCTCCAGGCTACACCCTCAGCCTCTTTTACTTTTCATTTTGAAACCATGTCTCATCACATTGCTGAGGCTGACTGCAAACCTGTGATTCGCCTGTCTTTTTTTTTTTTGTGATACTGGGGATTGAACTCAGGGGCATTCTACCTCCAAGCTATTCCCCCAGCCCTATTTTTTATTCTTTATTTTGAAACAGGGTCTCACTAAGTTGCGGAGTGCCTCACTAGGTAGCTGAGGCTGGCCACGAACCCGGATCCTCTGGTCTCAGCCTCCCAAATGCTGGGATTACAAGCGTGCGCCACCTGATTCTCCTGATTCACGCCCGGCTGATTCTCCTGTCTTAATCACCCAAGTACTGGGATTACAGATGTGTACCACCACACCTGATAGCAATGTAAACAGTTTTAACATGCTTTACCAATCCAAGGAGTGCCCTCTCATTGTTTATTTGTATTTCCTACAACATTGGGTATTTGTATTTTAAACATATTTATAGCTATTTGTATCACATTTATCTCTTTTTTCATTTTCCTGTTGGGTTGTTGTATATGGGGAATTAACCGGTGTCTGTCAAATGTACTATAAACCTTTTCCTTCAATCTGTTTAAGAAACCTTATTATTAAGACGGGTATGGTGGTGCACACTTGTAATCCCAGTACTTGGGAAGCTGAGACAGAAGGATCGTAGGTTCAAAGCCATCCTTGGCAACTTAGCGAGGCTGTCAGCAACATAGTGAGACCCTGTTTCCAAGTAAGAAATAAAATCGGGCTGAGAGTGTACTTTGGAGGTAGAATGGCTCTGGGTTCAATCCCAGTACAAAAAAACAAAACAAAAACTCTATTATTATTTTATGGTTTTTGTGCTTCCTGTTTTGCCCTAAGAAGACTTTTTCACACCACGATTATGGAATCTTTTCTATTTAAAAAATTATTTTGAGCTAGGTGTGGTGTAATCCCAGTACTTGGGAGGCTGAGACAGGAGGATCGAAGGTTCAAAGCCAGCCTCAGCAACATACTGAGATATTCAGCAACTTAGTGAGACCCTGTCTCAAAATAAAAATAAAATAGGGCTGGGGTATTTCTCAGAGGTAGAATGCCCCTGGGTTCAATTCCCAATACCAAAAAAATTTTTAAATTTGTAGCTGGGTGTGGTAGTAATTGTCCATTATTCCAGTACTGGGAGGCTGAGGCAAGAGGATTGCAGATTTGAGGACAACCTCAGCAATTTAGCAAGGCTGTGTTTCAAAATAAAAATTAAAAGGGCTGGGAGTATAACTTGGAGGTAGTATGCCCTGGGACAATCCCCAGTACCCCACCCAAATTGTTTTTTTATAATTTTGTATTTTACTTTGAGAACCTTAGCTCAGCTTGACTTCATATGTGATATGATAGGCATCTAACTTTGTTTCCAAATGGCTAGCCATTTGCTCCAGCATAATTTGATTAATATCTAGATCTGGTTTTAAATTTTAGTCCTACCACTTAGTAGCCGGAAGACATTGTGCAACTGGGCAGCATTTGACATAGTTGGCCACTTCCTCCTTGAAATGTTCACTTCCTTAGCTTCTATGACATAAAACTGTCCTGGCTTTGCTTCTGCTTCTCTGGCTGCCCCCCTCCCCTTTTTTTTTTTTTTGCGGTACTAGGGATTGAACTCAGGGGCACTCTACCTCTGAGCTATACCCCCAGCCCTATTTTTTATTCTTTATTTTGAAACAGGGTCTCACTAAGTTGCCGAGGGCCTCACTAGGTAGCTGAGGCTGGCTGCGAACCCGGATCCTCTGGTCTCAGCCTCCCGAATGCTGGGATTACAAGCATGTACCACCAAGCCCGGCTCTCTCTCTCTTTTTTTCTCTCTTTCACACTCATCCTCCCCTCCTGGCCCATCATACATACTTCTGCTACAGGGTGATCTTATCTACATAATGCCTTTGGCCCCACAGAAATGTAAATGGTTCCCAGATGTCCCTGTCTAGCCCCTGTTCTGGATCTGTGTGTCCACCAGACATCCTCGCTTGGGTGTCCCACAGGTGACACACAAGGCAACTCCAGCGCAAGGCGACTGGCGATTTTCTCCTTCAAATCAGCTCTCTTTCAGGAGTCCCTGCCCGAGGGAATGACATCACTATCTACCTGTTACAAAAGTCATACATCTGAGCACTCTCCTTGACCAACCCCTGTACCTTCTTTTCAAATTAAAAAATAGCACCCAGCCAGGCGTGGTGGCGCACGCTTGTAATCCCAGCATTCGGGAGGCTGAGACCAGAGGATCCGGGTTCGTGGCCAGCCTCAGCTACCTAGTGAGGCCCTCCGCAACTTAGTGAGACCCGGTTTCAAAATAAAGAATAAAAAATAGGGCTGGGGGTGTAGCTCAGAGGTAGAATGCCCCTGAGTTCAATCCCCAGTACTGCAAAAAAAAAAAAAAAAAAAAAAAAATAGCACCCAAAACGATGCCCAGCACACAGCAGGTGCTCAGTGAACAGTTACTGGATGTCTGGATGAATGTGCAATCCATGCCTACACCATGTTGCTGCTGCTACCTCCTAAACAGCTTATGCACCGGACACTTCTGTGTATTTCTGCTCCCTCCCCCTCGGCCTCATGGCCAGCTCCTCTTGCTTAGATTTTACTCCCTGCTCCTCACTTTGGTCCTGTGGAGCCAAAGCTCAGATCTGGGCAGGTCTTTTCTGAAAGTCTGTCAAAATGAGTCACATTCAGCTGGGCGTGGTGGTGTGCACCTGTAATCCCAGTACTTGGGAGACTGAGACAGGAGTATTGTAGACTCAAGATCAGTCTCAGAAACTTAGTGAAGCCCTCCACAACTTAGTAAGACCCTATTTCCAAATAAAAAATAAAATAGGGCTGGGGGTGTAGCTCAGAGGTAGAATGTCCCTTGTCTTGTGGTTGCTCATGACTCTTAGGTTGAATGCCAACCTCTGCACCATGGCTGATAGCCTGGGCTTCCCTCGCCCCCCAGCTGCCAAGTGCTTGCTGCTCATGAACAGGGATTGTCTGCCCTGCATCCTTGGGGACTTATATGCATAAGTTTTTTTCTTTTTTTGGTACTGGGAACCCAGGGGTATTCTACTTCTGAGGAACACCCCCAGGCCCTTTTATTTTTTTATTTTTTTTATTTTTTTTTTATTTTTTTTGGCGGTACTGGGGATTGAACTCAGGGGCATTCTACCTCCGAGCTATACCCCCAGCCCCATTTTTTATTCTTTATTTTGAAACCGAGTCTCACTAAGTTGCGGAGTGCCTCACTAGGTAGCTGAGGCTGGCCGCGAACCCGGATCCTCCGGTCTCAGCCTCCCGAATGCTGGGATTA